>VYZW01045205.1:46257-78968 GCA_013401315.1 Balaeniceps rex
AGGGGAAGGAGCCGTCGGGGACCGCGGCCGTCGGGGGGGCCGAGCCGCGGTCGCTGCCGGGCGGCAGCCCCAGGGAGCATCCCCGCGACACGGGGCAGCGAAGGGGCGACCGGGGCAGGGGACTAGGGCCGGTTGTGGGGTGGCCTGGGGTGGCCTTGGCGGTGTTACTGCGGTGGAAGAGACCTGCTCCGGCAGGAGAGGTGCTGCCCAGTCCTGAGGGGCCGTACTCTGGCACGAGGGATGTTGCTGGTGTGCGAGGAATGCTCCTCTGGGGTGGCGGACGTTGAGCCGCTAAAACGGATTTTCCTCAGATATGACAGACATGACTTGAGCAAAACAGATGTTACTCCAGTAAGATGGACATTACTCTGAGCGGAGAGATGTTCCTCTCGGATGAGGGCCCTTTCCCTGAGTGTGAGCACAGCGGCTTTCCCGAGAGCACTCGAGCCCCCTGCCCACGCTGTCCTTCTCATCCACGTGCCCGCGGTGTGGCAGCGTGCACCGTCACAGGCCGTGGCACATGGTGTGGGAGAAGGTGCTCGTGCATGTGGAATCGCAAGTGAGTAGCAACGATGTGCCCATTCTCACGGTACCAAGGCACGAGCATCGTAGTTACATCTGTAACAAACACGCTGTTTTATGAAATTTGGGTTTTTTCTGGGAATGATGGTGCAATACTTCCCTTAGCGGTATGGGTAAAATGACTTCCCCAAACATATTTTTGTGTACTGTGATGCACTTTGTTGCCTCATGCTTTTTGTACTTTTCCTCCGCCACCAGATGAGCATCCCTGTCAGACTCTCTATCCAACTTTTACCTGCCTCTTAATGCTCTCCTTCCTGCACTCTCCAGTGTGTGTTCATTGTCACCCTTGCTCTTCTGCCTGCACCCACGTACTCACCTGTTCATCTTTGGGGTCGGGGTTTTTTTTTTTGTGATGGAGCTGTTTCTCACACATGTGCCGGCATTTACTTTCTCACTTCATTTTCTTCATAGCCAAGAACTCGGGTGCATGCGCATCGTGTTCCTTTGGGTATAATCTGCTCTACCACACTTCACCCGCACACGTGGACTGTCTTTTCCACTGATGCCTCCTTGTCTGCCTACACATCAAGGGCTCTTTCCTGTTGCCCTTTATTTGGGCTTTTGTGTCTGCACAGCCTTGGGCACACACGTATTAATGGGCACACAAGGCATCTCCTTCCTTTACACGCACCTTCGTCCGTCTGTCCCTTCAGAGCCCTTCACCCTGCCTGGTACATGCGTATCTCTAAGGTCTTCCCCACCCTCCCCTGCAGGTGGGAGGTCTGCAGGCGGGCACCAACACATTGCCCTTCCTTCCCACATGCAGCGCTGCGTATCGACACACAATCTGAAGCGACCGCTTTTTCTGGTGGTGGCAGGTTTAACCTGCGGGTACCTGTCTTCTGTCACACGCATAGATGCTGTTTTAAAAGCAGAAGCAAGTCTGGTACGTGCTCTTCTTCCCAAAAGAGAAAGAAGTAGCCTTTCTCAAAGTTGGCAGGAGAGACAGACTCCTCTTAAACCACATCCAATGCACGGACACCTGGGTTTATCCAAGGTGAAGGTTGGGCACTGCAGGAATTCAGGTGGAATTTTTTTACCCCAAGTGTCCAACGTATGGGATAAGTCACTGCGTCTGGCAGCAAAGCTAGCCTGAGTACTCATTTTTTTTCTTCTTTCTTTAAAGAAATTAGCCAAGTATATGAAGGGAAAAGCATGAGGTTGAACTGCCAGTGCGGAGGCAGAGCTGGGAAGGCGAGCTGGCCCCGTTCCAGCCGTGGGTTTCCTCTGCTCCCAGGCTCCGTCACTTACTCGCATTTCTATGCCCAGGAGTGTCCGTGAAAGATTCCTCCCTTTTGGAAAGGAGTCCTTCCCTAGCTCCTTCTGTGCCTTCAGTATTAGCACACCTCTCCTCTCGATAGCTGTAAGCAGCCCCTGTGTCCTTTCCGCTGTCTCTAGTGCACATACAACGAAAATGTCCTTCCAGATGTGACTAACCTCTGTTTAGGGAAAGCTGAAGCTGAAATGGTGGCTGCAGGCTCCCAGCCCTGAGAAGTCTTCTCTCTCGGCCCCTTCCCTCCCAGTCTGCCAGAAATCATGACATCCATTGAAAAAAAGGGAAGTTTTGAAAGAGCTGGTCTAAAAAGTTGGGAGGGGTCCTATTTTTTTTCAGGTAGTAAGGTATGTCCCAATTGTATTTTCCAGACTTATTCTGCGAAGACCAGAAACACGCCTTTTTAAAGACAAATTCACATTCTTGTATAGTGAAGTCTCCAGGAGCTTGGACTTTTAGGAAGAGATCGAATATTGTGAAATTAAAAAAAATGCATAAATCAGTGCAGTCACCTTTAATGCTATTTGTTCCTTTCTCTAGCGCAGTAGGCCTCTCTGCTTCTGGTCTGCTTCAGATCTTGAGTCTTTTGTCCTGAAGTTGTTGGGTTTGGGTTTCAAGGCGCACAGGGAACCCAGTTCTTTTCTGAAAACTGCATGATTGCTCATTTAGATGAATATAAATTGTTTCTATTCATAAGATCTTTTTTTCTAACGGCTGATCAAAGTTCGAGTGAAAACCATTTCATCATTTCCAAATTAATTGGACACACACACAATAAGCGTTTCAGAGAGTCTTTTAAACACAGTACTTTTAAAATCGGGATGCGGATAGGCAAGGCATGTTGTCATGTAAGACAGGGCAGTCCGTGATTTCCTTCTATTTTTTGCAGAGAAAGGGACCTTCGCTTGCTGGAAAAAGGCATACAGACTTCATTAAAACAGAAGGCAGTGCAGAGAAGAGTCACGGGAATTTTTCCTGGACTGGAAAAAACCCTTTTCTCATGGGAGATTTAAGGAATGTGGACCTAGGTAGCGTTTCAGAAAGAAAATTAAGAGGTAGCATGGTGTGATACCTGAGCGTTTTCAGCGGCACTGCGAGTAGCTGGTACTTGGAGAGCTTTCTAATTCAAGAGGAGAACTTAAAGTGTGTGGCTGGGTGTTTAAGCTCTATGCATTCACGTTAGAAACAGGCAATGTTTTTAACAGCAGGGTTGATTAACCATCAGAACAAACGACCAAAGGCAACATTAGTTTCTCCAGCTCTTAAAATCTTCAAATAAAGACCGGATGTCTTTTGGGGAAAGATGCTTTACTGGAGCGTGAGTTCTTGGGCTCACTGCACAGATAGCTGGCTGAGACTGTATGGACAGAATTACAGACAAGATCAGACCCTGTGATCCGCCGCCCCCTTCCAAGCTTTGGCTTAGGCCTTGATAAAGCTTATGCAAGCCTTCCCCTGCTCTGCGTGAGGAAGAGCAATGGGGTCACTGAAAGCAGATTGTCGCTTTTCAGCACAGCTGTTTCCACAAAGCAGGGATGCTCTCGTATACCTTGCAATTGCATGGCCGCTCTTGGCAAAAGCGCTTTGCGAGGGGAGCCCGTTGTAGATGGCAGGCTGTCCGTATGGGGGGATCCTTCACTTGTCCTTGGGAGCTGTGAAATGGGCAGTGAGGTTTGAAGGTTGCAGCGGGGCTGCAGGCAGCATGGGGAAAGGAGCGCTGTGTGTCCCCTCCAGTCCTCGGGGCCTGGATGACTTGAGCTAGAGTTTGGCTGAGTTTGCGAAACTTTAATTCCTTGTTCTTTCATTAAGTGCCACGAGCAATTGCCAAGCCTCTTCTTCTACCCCTTTTTCCCTCAGAAAGGGAGCTCCACAGGGCTCTGGCACCCAAGTGGCTATGCCGGTGCTGTGGCCCCCGTGTTTCTGGTTGGGTTTTCCCTGGTACCTTTCCTTTGCCTGGTCCCTGTGCACCATGCGTACCCGGCTCATGGGACTGCGGCTGTCCCTCGGGCTGCAGTGTCCTGCACGCTGCTCTCAACAGCTTTCCCACTTCCCAGGGATGCTGTCTGGTGGGGAGGTGCTTGGAGCAAACGATGAGGAAAAAATGCCCACGCAGTCAAGCGCTCCCCCACCTGCTCACCCCCAGCGGCCCTATTCTGGGGTGCCCCAGCCCGTGGCTACAGCCCCTCAGCAGTTTTTTGGGGGGGTCCTCCCCAGGGCCTGGCAGCGGTGGACGGTGAGGGCTGTGTGAACCCCGTCTCTTCCCCTCGGTATGTTTACCTGTCTAAATTTAACACCCCAGCCAGCTTCATCCATCCTAAGCTGACCTGTTCTCTTGTGGCTGAGCTGTGGGTCTGGCTCCTGCTGCAGCGTTTCCTGGCTGCCTTGGGCTGGTGGTTTGCTGCTCGCTCCCTCTCTCCGGCAGACGCTGGCTCTTTCGAGGTCCTGGGCAAGCCAGTTCTCTCCGCTTGTAGGTTTTATTTTTAAATCTGGTTGCGCAGAAAGGGACCGGGCAGCCCTCAGGACTGGAGGGTCCCTTGTTCTCTCATCCCTGGTTGCTCTGAGTATTTACTCTGCAGTGGGCTTCAGGAAATCACCCCTCGTCCTGCTACAGCCCACAGCCGTTTTCCTTCTGGCTGTGGTTGCTCCCAAATGGAGACCAGGCATGTGGAGGAGCTCCCTGGCCATCTCTAAAGGGATGGTGCCTCTTTCAACCCCCGTTGGGACCCCAGCAGGGGGGTCAGTAGGTGCTTCCCAATGGAGGCATCTTCCTTATTTTGCTTTGCTCAGAGCTGGGCTTCCCTGAGCTGGCTTTTGTCCCAGTTTGTTTGGGAACCGAGTGGTGTGCCCCTCAGCTTCAGAGGAGCTGGAGGGAGGGAGAAGCAGGGGAGAGGGAGTGCTGTTTCTGTTGGGCTGGACAGAATTCGCTTTCTTTAGAGTTTCAGAGTTTGGGACAGTAAATATGGCCCAACCTGGCAGCCTTCTTCATCTAAATAAAACCGTCGGGATCATTCGTGTCCTGCATAACGCTGCAAGAGACCCCTAATTGATCTCTGCTTTTCCGGGCATGCCTGCTCGTCGTGTAGCTAATGCTGTGGTCTACCACATGAGAGAGATGGTTTGAATCCTGGCCTCCTCTGTCACTCTTTGAGCTAACCCGGTGGCCTTGGGTTTAATACTCTCATATTCAGAGGAAAGGTAACGAAGGCCAAGGTTTTCAGCAGTGACTAGTGATTTGGGGTATCCGACTTGAAACACTGTCAAAGGTCCTGATTTTTTTCCTAGGTTCAGCTATTTCTGACGCTTGGGCAGGCTTAAGTAGTCTGGACTTCATTACTCAAAATGACTAGCCCGTTTTGCAAATCTTCATGTCAGGATCTCAAGCACAGTTAGGCAAAACAAAATGAGATCGAATAATGCACGATGTGGGTCTCTAGCAGGGGTACTCAAAGGGAGTGAGTCTTCCTAGAGCGGGAATCGGTTCGTGGCCAGAGAGCTCATAGCATTGTTGCATGCAGGGGTTTGAAAAAGAGTTCTTGGTTCACTTTAATTTGTGGGTTTCGGTAGCTCATGAGAAAGGCTTGAAGGGTTTGATGGTTTTATCTCAGGGAAAGAAAAGGAGAGCAACATTGCATCTTTATATATAGCGCTCTGTGTGTGTGTGTACACACACATGAAGTTTAAGTCTTATTTTATTTGAAGGATTTGGGGAAAATATATTTTCTGTAAACTCTCCCATCTTGGTTGGAGATGAAGGAGACTGAAGTGGTTGGGTGGAACACGTGTTTTGGGTTGGTTTTTTCATGATTAAGAGCAGAGGGTTAACAAAAGTCATACCAATACTAGTATTTCAGTGGTCTCCCTAATTTGTCTTCCTTTTCCCGTTGTTCTCTGTTCAGCTTCTTGGCTGGTTTGCTGTCATTGTTTCACTGAGTCCTGAAGCATTGTAGCACCTCTGTTATGGACAAGTTGGAGTTCTAAAGCCAATTAAATGAGAATCTCCCTTGCTTAGCTGTGAAAACGTTTCTGAGCTTTGTTATGCATCAGAGAATGGCGAGAGAAACATATGAGCCCAAATATGTCTTCATTAATGGAACATTTTTCAGAAAAAATAATTTCGTGACTGTCGGGTTCATTACTCTCTGAGGTGTTCCTAAGTACTCCAAAGTTGTCTCTAATCATAAAAAATTGATGCCGTACAAAAGAAAATTAAGTTCCTTTTTTTCCTCCTCTTTTTACAGATAGAGCAAATCTAGACGTTTCCTTAATATATTCTGTGGCCCAGATTTGTTAATAATTACTGTAAATATTGGTCCTGGCAGAATGTCAGGGTTTTGTTTAGTAAATATTTTGCCATTATCATTTCTGTGTCACAGCTGGGAAGGTATCCTGTGGCTGTCATCACTGTTGATTCCGCCTGGCTTTGCATCTTTGAAAACTAACTGGAGCTTTACAATCTTGATTTGCGATGCTGCAGATATTCATGGGGTAGCCCCATTACTCTACATGCTGTAGCGGAGGCTTCTGGTTTTGGACCAAAGTGTCAGCTCTTGCTCCAGTGCGTGGTGTGTACAAACCAGATTTCTCACCAACATCTGCAGCCTTGCGGGTGACTGCAGCTGTTACTCCACCTGTGGAGATTTCGCAGCCTGCCGTACAGGTAGAGTGGAGTTAGTGCTCCTGTGAATTATGACCAATTACCTGTCCCAATTTCTTTTCTGTTTTTATAACTATTCCCCATTTCCACCTATTCTTAACAAGCTATTCGGGAGCTTTGCCAAAGTACAAAATGAACGTCTATTAATTTTTTATTAATGGCAAGAAAGTTTTCACATGGGTAAGCTTGGTAAGTGCAGCACTGTTTATGTTCAGCTTTTACTGTAGCTGCACAGGCTCTTTCAGCATCTCTGCCGTTTTCCAAGAAGCCTGCACAGTCCTGAAAGGCTCAAGAGCTGGTTGTTTTCTCCATAGCATCCTGAGATGATCTAAGAGTGGGTCTGTATTTCTGCACGACAACAGTTGCGCTCCAATGGCATAAAACCCCATTGCACGTAACAACCAAACTTTTTGACCACAAGGCATGTAAAACTTCTGTATCTTATAAGAAGATGGTGCCATTTACGTCAGACTCGCACACCAGGAACAATGTACTCCGATCAATCTCTGTCTGAATTTGGCTGCTTTTGTTAGGTTGTGTCTATGCCAGAGCAGCGCCGGCATGGGCAGGCAATGCCGGGCTTTTCTGACCATGTAGCCGTGACACCTTTCCAAAGGTGTCATGAATGAAGGCAACAACAGCTCCTTCTGCGGGCACAGTTGCAGCCACACAGGCATCTTTGTCAGCACAACCGTGTTCGCTGTGATGTTGGGAAGTCTGTGTTTTGTTTGGTTTTTTTTTTTTCACTCCATGAACTAACAAAGTTTTATGGGGCAAACTTGATAGTCTGGACCAGGCCCTGCTTACAGACACCAGGTAACGCTTCTAAGTCAAGCATGAAACCAAGATACAAGCAATAGGAAAAGTGGTTATGTTTAGATAGATATAGTTTGTGTTAGTGTCATGGTTTAACCCCAGTTGGCAACTAAGTTGGCAACTAAGCACCACAGCCGCTCGCTCACCCTCCCCCCTCCCCAGTGGGATGGGGGAGAGAATCAGAAAAAAAAAGTAAAACCCATGGGTTGAGATAAAGGCAGTTTAATAGGGCAGCAGAGGGAGAGAAAATAATAATAATTGTAATGATAACAGGATATATAAAATAAGTGATGCACAATGTAATTGCTCACGACCCACCGACCGATGCCCAGCCAGTCCCCGAGCAGCGATTGCTGCCCCCTGGCCAACTTCCCCCAGTTTATATACCGAGCATGACGTCATATGGTATGGAATAGCCCTTTGGTCAATTTGGGTCAGCTGTCCTGGCTGTGCTCCCTCCCAGCTTCTTGTGCACCTGGCAGAGCATGGGAAGCTGAAAAAGTCCTTGACTAGTATAAACACTACTTAGCAACAACTAAAACATTAGTGTGTTATCAACATTATTCTCATCCTAAATCCAAAACCCAGCACTACGCCAGCTACTATGAAGAAACTTAACTCTATCCTAGCTGAAACCAGGACAGTTAGCTAAGCCTAACTTTAGCTTATGGACAAGGCTGAACTAGGAAATGTATTTTAAATACATTAGAGATAAGGCTCTGTCAGTGCGTTGCCACTTCTGGTAAACCTGTGTGAGATCTGAGTTGGCGAACCTCATGCTTTGTGCAGTCGATCCCGAGCTGAGCAGATGGAAAGTGATGGTCACAGCATGCCTCTGAGCCGGCACGGACCGCTTTGCCTGTCACCTGTACCAATTCCCTCATGTCCCTGAGGCAACAGGGAAAATTATCCTCTTATTTCCCAGCCGGTCCAGTAACTCATTCTTCCTCTTGGTAAAAGAGGTGGTGATCTTCACAGAGCACAAAACCTTTGTCCATAGCCAGGGAAGGATTATCCAGCAGACTTGTGTGCAAGAGGACATGTGTGTGCTGGCCTGTAGGGTATGCTGGAGTTGGACCAGGGATGGGGGAGGATACAGCCTTGTGAAAACTGTGGCTCATTCGCATCTTGGGACAGGCATCAGAGGCTGCCGTGGGGTGGGCATAGCTTTCTACACTCATCTTGGGATTGAAAGAGCTCAAAAGCAACACCCGTTCCCAAGTTAGGGATTGTCATCCAGAGCATCCATCAGTCTAGCAGGTGCTGGTCTGATGTTGAAAGCCATGGAATCGCTTGAACATGATCCATTCCCCATTTGGGTCTCAGGCAGATGTTGATGCTCTGCTCAGTCATGGTTGTGACTCCACCTAAACACATTTTACTTTTCCCTTCAGCTCCTCTGCCCGAATGTGCAGGAGCCTTTGGCTTTTAATACCGATATCATCACATCAAATTCACCACTTGATCCTGTCACTCTTTCCTCAGTAGGGCTTTCTCTCAGTGTACCTCAGCATTGTGCCGAGTGGACCTTCCAGGTCATCTTGGTGACTTGTAATCTGAGGTCCTGCATCCTGTGCCTAGTCGCCGTAAATTGACTTGCTGTGCGGTTTTTGTGCTGCGCAGACTTGCGTGTTCATAGCCATTGTCCCATGTGTCCGAAGCAGCAGACGTTAGTGCCGTAGTTGCCTTTTTGGTCAAAGTTTACAACCCCGTGTTTGGGATATACCACTTTCTCTCATTGTCCCCTCTTCCACAGAAAACTCTGGCTGGTTATTTCTGCGCAGGGCAGAGGTTGCTGGTAGTCGTACATCTGCCTAAAGACGTCTTCAGAAATTTTGTGGATTCCTGGAGTTGAAGTTAGGCTTTTTTTTGTCCTTTTCTGCAAAGAATTAATATTAAATAAGTAACAAGTGATTAGAGGCAATTTTATGTTTCCAGAGGCCCATTTGCCTTTTCCTTTCCAAGGTTTTGCAAAGCAGACCTTTGGAAAGAGGTCTGTAATCTTGTATGCTGATGAAGAGATGCTGCTTTCGAGGGCATCTAGGAGCATCCTCAGACCCCACTCCTCATCTGTGTGCAAAGTGGGTTTCTGTTTGTCCAGTACTCACCTGACACCGTGGACCCATTCCCCTAAATTAAAATCTCTAATTGCTCTGTAATATTTCAGGTTCCTAAACAAGTCTGGGTGCAGGTATGCCAAATTCCTGGACTTCTGTAAGGAATCTCCGGTGCGTCCCCAGTGTGGATATGCCCATTGCGGACATCCATATGCTTGGAGCAAATGCCCAATCCTCAAGCAGCAAAACAAACAAACATGGAGCTGGTAAAATAAAAAGGCTGTCGTAAGAAAACCTGGTTTGGTCTAAATTGAAATTTTCAGAAGAAAAATGTATTTTTCCATAGTGATGTTTCAAAACCTAATGATTTCTGTTTCCAATTGACATTCAGACTTAAATGTCATTTTAAGTTGAAACCTGAAACAAGATTTTAAATTTTGGGTCAGCATCCCAAAATCTCTCGTTTTGGATCAACATTTCATTTTGAATGTTTTGTTTCTATCAACAATATCTTGGGTTCTTTTCCCCCGCATTTTCAAATCAAAAGCATTTGGAATTGTTCATGGCATGAAATAGTATAATATTTTGACCTTTCATCCTTGTTTGGGATGCAGGCAAATGTTGAAATCCCAGCCCTTCTTGGGGAACAGAGATTCCATTCTCCGACCAGATCCACAAAAGTATATTTCCACTGGTTTTGCTGGCCGGCTACTTCAATACTTTGTGTGTGATGACTTGTAATTCACTGCAGATTGAATCTGTGGCGTGTCCACATGGCTGGTCTGGAGAGGCTGAGGGCAGTTAATCTTTCGTGCTCTGTGTTGTGCTTTCAAATTAATATCCAGATTTCTTTCCCAAGATAAATTTTCCCTTCTAACCAGCATTTGGTAGTGCACTGCACAGCTGCCTGATAAATATTTCACGCACGGATGAGGACTCTGGTGCTCTCAGTCTAGCTACGAGCTCTTACATGAAATCAGGATGTTTTAAAAGTTGAGACAGCTTCTTGGTCGTCTATTGTTTGCAATCTCACAGACTGCCATATATCTTTCTGCTCAGAAGTTACTTTTTCCCCTTCCCACCATTGTGGAGAACTTTTTCCTGCCGGGCTCTGTGCAGTGTGTCTCTGAAGCAGTTTTATGGTGTTCCCCAGAAGCGTGCTTTTGTGTAGCTGCCTCAAAGCATAATCCAGAGAAAAGTCTCTGAAGCAAGAAATGTCTTTTTCTGTTTAGCTTTGAGGTGTTATCTCCCCTCTTCCAAAATGCAATTGGCTCCATCTGCATCCCGAAGCTGTTTTGTTTGGAGCAAAGAGAGCTCAGAAAACCAAGGGAGGCCACACACATAAACAACTGTGTGTGAAATCAATTAATCTAAACGAGCAGGAGACATATTCTTGAAGGAGAAAAGACTGGTTCTCACAGAAACCTCCCTTGTGTACGGCATTGGCGGGACACTTACAAACATTACGTCACTGGAACAATGATGAGCTAGGTGAATATTTTAAACTTTTCGGCTAGTATTGGCCAATATTTAGAGGAAGAGTGGTGTTCGACTGTGTTTGAAGAGCCTTCCACGCACTTTGTGAGTATTTTAAGAAATTATTTTCATAATGGAAATGCTCACAGATACAGTGTTAGCATGCTAAAGCAAACGCTATTGAAGGGACCCAAATTTTGACATAACTTCAAGTATTTGCATCATAAATTTGATTCCAGGAATTGCATTCATCCAGTCAGGGAGAAGAAGCCATGCCTGTCATTCTGGTGTGTTCAAGTAGCAGATATTGTTGACAATACATACGCAAGCAACCTACGGGACAGGAGTATTATTTGCAGGAGTTTTTCTAAGCAATTTTTAATCTGAAATTAGAGAAAAATCTTACATTGCTGTTTTAAAAAATTGATAAGAAAAAGAGGTTTCCTCAAGCTGTATGTTATACAGTATTCTTCGTCTCTGCGGTTGCAGGACTGTGAAACAGGACACTGATGTGTAGGGATTTCTAAACCTGGTTAGCTCTTGGACCGTGGTCACGCATAGCGGCAGTGCCCAACTTTTCCCACAGGAGGAGGGTTATTCACGTCTCAGCACATTGTGGTCCTGTGCTTTAGGGTGCCTAAGGGTCAGTGATTACGATCATATCCCAGTTCCTCTCTGCACCTCTTTAATTAATAGTCTCCTCTCTTAGCCGGCTGGCCTGGGGCAGCAATAACACATGCTGGGAGCAAAAAGCTGTGCTCGGCCTTTCTTGGCTGAGGGAAGGCCATGGAAAGGAGGCCTCGAGAGAGCACTCTTTAGGGGAAGGGAGCAAAAGATTGGGAAATCTAGGAGACAGCTACTCCACTCAACCTCCTAAATTGTCACAGGAGAGGATGAAGCAGTGCAGTGCTGAGAAATCAAAAGTCTTTGGGCTTGCAGTGTTGCTCAGACATTAAAATCTTCTCACGGCCACAAACCTTCCCTGGCCCTCCCCTACCTCCCATTTGGGGATGAGGAAAATAATAAGAGAAGTTGCTTTGTGTTTTGCACTGAGGTCTCCCTAATGAATCGCACTCTGCTTAGTCCAGCCCTGAACTGAGAGTTCGTCCTGTGGAGTGAAAGGTTCCCAAAGGCTCGAACTAAAACCAGCCATGTTAGGGAAAGCTGCGGGTTAGAGGTCTTGATAGGATACTCCTGTTCATGCAACCTCATCATTAGGTTTTGCCCTGATGTCTTGTTTCATTCTAGTGTGTAATGGATTATTTTCCTGATTTGAGAAGAAAAGAAAGTCCTTTACAACTAAGACTTTGGTGTGTAATTTTTTTAGTTGAGGCCAGGAGATTGTCCAGCATGGAAGCCAAGAAGATGCCCTGTGTTCCTGCGCTGCAGTTGGGAGCCCTTCTGGAGAAGGCAGAGAGCCCTCCCTGTAGCTTTCTTGGTGGAAGGGAATCACGACATACAACCTGCTGGTGCCAAAACCCAACAGGTTGGCAGATGCTTCTGAGCAGCCTCTGCCTTTTATCGTTCGGATCACCATCATTTGTTTTATTTGCTATCTGATTTGATGGCAGCTGAGAAGGAGTTCACTTCCCAGGGCCCTCAGGGCAAAACCTGGGCTTCCTAGAACTAAGGTCTCTTTCTGACCCTCCCACAGCCCTGGGGTGACCCCCGGAGGCATCTCTCTGGGGAGGTGTCTGCTGAAATGCACCAAGTCATTTGCAAGTTAGCTGGCCGTACACCGCTGAAATTCATCCCCCTCAGGCACTTCTCTAGATCCCAAAAGCAACCAGTGTGCTTCTTCAGGCACCTAAATATTGCTGTTAAAGTGGCTTATCGTCCCCTAGTTTCACATCTATGAAAGGGGAGTCCCAGCACATTCATATTTCCATGATGCTCGTGTGGCGCTTACACCATTTTCTCTTGCAGCAAGCCTGAGGAGAAGGGTAGATGCCATTCTTGTCCCCTACATTCCCATCTGGTGCTTGGATGGAAATACAAAGAACATTTGACAACACAAATAAATTAAACTTAATTCCAGGACCTAATTACAGCTCTTGAGTTTGCTGCCTGACCTGAAAATAAAACTCCTCTTGCGAAGTTTCCTTGTTTTGTTTTTCTGTTTGTTTTGTTTTGTTTTAAACAAAGCAAGTAAACAAGAGCCACGCTACTGAACAGGAGAGGATGGTTTGCCTGATTCATTTTCCTGTATTCCTCCCTGGGTTTTGCTCACCCGGTTGTGCCCCACACTGCGCTTTGGGAGGGGCGTACCAGGCTAAATATATCTGCGCTGCCTGTGAAATGCAGTATGGGGTGCTGCGTCATTTGCTGGAGTTTACTTGGAAACTAAGGTGGGAAGCCAGCTTTTATTTTCAGCCTTGGGTCAGATGCACTGGTCAGTCGTCTCACCCAGAATTTTAGCCTGGATCGGGAGCGTGTCCTTGAAAGACAGGCATAAAACCTACTCTCTAAATAAAAAGCCAAGCTAATTGCAGCAACAAAATAACATTGGGGCAACCATATTTTTCTTGTTCAGCAAGCAGATTTACTATCAGAGAGCTTCTTCAGATAGGTCACCTTAAAAAAAAGCAAAAAAAAATTATAGCTCAAATATCATGGCTTATTGAGTAGAGGAGTTGGTGTGATGCTGCGTGCTCTAAATATATCAGAAAGAACTCCAGCGCTGGCAGCACGCTGACAACTGGAGTCCTTGGGCTTTTGCTTATGCTGGGACAGAAATGCATACCTCCAAGAAATGTGTGAGGAACAGATGCAACTTGGTGACTAAAGAGGATTTAAGTTTTGCAATGTCTATCCTCCTTTTTGGCTTGTCTTCCTCTGCTGTTTCTGCTAGTGCAGTAGGAGTGATTTCACGGGAAGGGAAGGTATTCCCACAGCGTGGAAATGCCGAGGGGCAGATGCAGCACAAGGAGGCACACCTGAGCTCGCTTGAGTCTCCAAGACACACAAATAACAGCAGCAGGGCAAGCGTAGCCGCACTGGTGACACAAATCTGCTGGGGACTCTCGGGGACTTACCCAGGTAAATGGAGGGGTGGAAACCCTTGCTCTTTCTCCATGAGCTTGCCAGGAGCTCCTGCCTGCACGTCTAATGTACTGCAGTCCCATCTCTGGCTGCTGAATACATTTTTCTCTCTTGTTCCTTATGCCACTATAAGCGAGAGGAACGCCAGTGTCGCTATATGGCTGTCTTACTAAAAAAGGAGATGAGAAAACTCTTCAGTATAAGGTTTATATTTATCTAGGGGGATAATGATGATGCAAAGTAATTTCTGCCTTGTGCTTTATAGTGCCTAGCACATTGGGGCCTCTGAATATTACTGCAGCGCAAGCCACACATTGCAGAGCAAAGCCGTACAGCTTTGCCAGCACAGAGCTCCTGGCACGCAGGGGTCCTGGTCTACACCGAGGGATGCTAGAGCTCCGGGATGTGCGCTTCATGCTAATGACAATAAAATCTTCCAGATTTCTCCCAGAGGATTCAGTTGTGAAGGTGAGGGCTCGGCACTGGCGTTTCTGGGGTTAACCCGGGCTCTGTGACTTCTGGTAAGCCTGAGTGCCTCCTTTCGTTCATGGGCTTCACCTGGGCACTGATGGCTGTGAGCAGCAGAGAGTGCAGAGGATTACCATTGCCATTTGAACCTGCCCAGGTGTAGTTTATCCTCTCTGTAACATAGGAGTGTTGAGAGAGCAGATGGGAATTACTTTTCTTTAGCTTCCCTCATGGGCTCTGTGCCTGGTCCTGCTTTTTCAGCGGTTCCTAGGAAGGTGGTAGGTAAGTGAACGATCCTGGCAGGTATCATTGTAGAAGTTTGACAGCTTTGTATCTCCTTGGCTTTCCTGTACTTTGTTCCTTGGTGCTTTACATCTGCAAAGTGATCCATTCTCTCCCTCTTCCCATCCATTGGTACCCCCGCGTCAGCTCTGAGGAGTTGGTACGGCTTCTGTAGCTGGGATTACCTAGTTTTAGTGATGGGATGACAGGGCTTGGGGAAGGTTTTTTTTTTCTGGCAGGGGTAGGCAGAATTCACAAATAGCTGTCCCACAGCCACGTGCTCCAGCTGCTGTACCACATGCTGTGACGTAAATATTCATGGCTTTTATTCAAAGGTTATGTGAAAAGTAAAGGCTGGCTGTGCAATGTGCTGGAAAGATACCTCTATTAGGCAAGGGGGCGCTGGATGGAAGCGTGTGTCTCTCTGTAGTCCACCTCAGATTATTAACTAAACCATAATAACATGTAATTAACCATTCAAGAATAAGTGTTGCGCCTGTGTGAAGCTCCCTCCCTTCCTGCTTTCCCCTTAAGCCCTTCGCCCTACCCCTGTTATCACTATGGATCGCCTCCTGGCTGGGTGCATCGGCCATCTAGTATCAGTGGGCAGGTTGCAGCCTGAGTGTCTGCTTCTTGAAGAGCATCGGAGGCTTTGCCTTCAATCCAGCTGCAAAAGGTGAAATTGGCTGAATTAGTCACTGCCTGCACGGAGGGCAGGTTGTGTGACACCGCCGAGTGATAACGCTGCGCTGAGGACAGCACGTTGTTCTGCCCGTCAGTAACGCTGCTGATGCTCAAGCTGGAGTTCCTGAGTGACTCCAGGAGTGCTGAAGGGATTTGGTCAGCGTTTTGGTGTGTTAATGTCCCCAGTCCCTGTATCCTGGGATGCCAGGGCAGGAAACTGCCTGCAAAGGGCAGCTGATCTTGAGATGTTGAGTTCCCGAACTGCAGGTTCCCAGTCCCCTCTGCAGAGGGATGCAAGATAGTACCAGAGGATGTGGTGGGCAGGAAAAACATGAACCTCTCTGCCAGTTCTGCTCCCTGTTGCAAGTGTGAACGTAAAGCAGCGGATAGATCTTGGCAGGCCCTGCTCTCCCTTCAGCTTCTTCATGGGCCTCTCATTTTGGTGCCGTGGAGAGAACAGCTGATGAGATCAGGGTTGCAGTTTTGGGGAGCAGCCTGGCCTTACAGCAGCAATTCATTCAGCTGTGCCAGCTGGAGTAACCATGAGCTTCCCTGCTGTTGGTAGGCAATCCAAGGGGATTGGGGTGGGGGGCAAGCAGCCTCGGGACTGGAAGTAGCAGGGACAGAAAAGGAAACAAACAGGGAGAGGGGATGTGGTAAACTAGCTGGGATGTGGTGCATGAGAAGAAGGGTGCGGGTTTGATCCTCTATCTCCCGGTATTGACACGGCACTGGTGTGCTAGGCTGGTGCCCCCGGCATAACGGATGGGCAGTGCCTCTGTGTGGAAGGAGGGCATGTGGTAACACAGAAGACTAACCCCGCTGCTGCGAGCTTTTCTCTGTTGGCACCTATCTCGCGTTCTGTATTTTCTCACCCTTGTTTGACTGAGAGCTGTCATCCCCTAAATAAAACCTGCGTGTTGCTCATATTCTGTGTAGGAAAACTGCAAAGAAACCCCATAGCTGCAGAAGACAGAGTAGGAGATACTGCCCTCCAGCCCCCCCCCCCCCCGCATNATGTTCCAGGAAAAAGAAAAAATAGGGTGTTGTGTCATGGGAGAAACGGTCTTTCTCATGGGATATAAAACTTTGTGTCTGACCAGTGGAAGTCTCCTGGCACTGATGCTAATCCTGCCCAGGTTTTACTGTGCAGTATGTAATGTAAAACACACGATAATTCCTTCTGTAGTTTCAGTAGAAATTTTTCATTTCCTAAACAAGCGTGCTATGTTTCCATGTCCTGTTAAGCCGCTGCTGTGCCGCTCCAGCAGCCCTACCTTAACAGCTCGGCTGGTTTGCTGGGTGGTTTGGAGCCTTTTGATGGAAGGCGCTATTTAATTATCAGCGGTGTTATGTTCCCGGAGCTCGCTACATGAAAGCAAAATACCGGCAGTCTGTAATTAATCTAAGCTAATGTGCCACTGTTTACACTCCATCTCCCAAACCAGACAGATGTAAGAAGACACTCAGCCTTCATCTGGGATCCTCCCAGGTTATTTCTGAGCTATCTTTGGAGAACTGCAGTGAGCATATCTACCCACCCCGCAAGTCCCTCAGAAATGAGTACCTTTAACTTTTTTAAGGAATGAGTGGGAGACTTTGTTTCCTAGCAGGCAGCACGGTTAATGCCTTTTCGTTTGCATTACCACAGCTGACACTGGTTGGCATGGCACAGGAGCACATAACTCCTCCAGTAGTCATGAATTTTGCAGTGTGAAAGGGTCCGATGTAATAAGCCTTGCTTCCTCCATTGCTCCCCTCTCTTTGGATGAGTAGGAGGCTGCTGGCAAACGGGGATGTGCTGGATCTCTTTGGTGGAAAGATGAGTGATTCTCTGGGACTCCGGTCTTAAAAGTAAAATATCATATGTTCATTTCTGATCACTCTGCTACAAATATTTAGCAGGAGAAGGTGATGAAAATGCTTAGAGCTGTGGAGAGACTGAAAAGATTACACATCCTTAGTTAGAGTGAAGAGCAATAGAAAGCAACATGTCAGAAGTATATAAACTCTGAAGTACAGAGAAGTAAACCAGGCATTCCTGTGTATACTTCTACATAATACAAGGTTTTCAATGAAACTGAAGTAAAACATCTGACAGAGGTTAAACGTACTTTTTCCTTACAGCACGTAAATAATTGAGACCAAGAGCATAGTAGAATGCAGAAAGGATTAGACATTTAGATGGATAAAAATCTTATGCACGGTTTTATGAATTTTATTCTAGCTGTTTTAGAAGGTATCAGGCCTCCTGCTCCTGGACAGTCTTCCAGCTGCAGCTGGTTAAATGCTCTTCCTGGCCCCGTAAACCTCTAACACCTTCCTTTGAAACATCTGACGGTGGACACTAGCTTAGAGGAGTCATTGCCTGAGCCTTGCGTTCCCAAACACCTCTGCGTTGCATGATTACTGTAAACCTAAGTGGGATCAGAGGTGACCACAACTTTCTAATCACCTGAAGGCTGAGATGTAGAATATGAGGATGTTGTTGTCATCCTCCTGGACTATAGATTCAAGATGACAATTATCCATCTTGTCAAACCACCAACTCAGTTGTCTCGGTTACCTCTTTTGTAGTCATCCACCCCAGTGTTGCGGTGGATAGGTGACCTCTGCAGGTCTGAGCCGCAGTAGGAAACATTACAACATTAGAGCCTATACAGTTCCCATCCTCTTGGGGAATGATGCATTTTGGGTGTTGCATCGGCATCTTTTTTTTCAGCAGTATGTTTTGTTCAGACTGAAGTGAGTTGTAAGCAGCTTAGTCAGGTGTCGAAGGCTTTTGTTGGGTTTGACTTTTCTTTGTTATGAGTTGTCTTTGGGCTCTGATTGTTTTCAATGAACACTGATTTACCTGCTGCAGGTGTACTGGTGCAGAGTAGTGTGTCGTCTGTCCGTCCCATCCCCTCCCGCCAGTGCACTGGGCATGTTGTACACTGGGGCATCCCGGGGGTACCTGGGACAGGCTACCTGCTTCCACACCGCAGCGTTTTGCTGGTTTAGCAGAGGTAGCCTGCTAGCATTGCTGGCCTGGAGGGAAGAAAAATTTGTAATATCCAGCAGAGGGTGCTCATAAACAGATATCCTAAGTAACCAGGTACCACTGGTACCTCTGCACTCCAGTTCTCTGGCAGCCAAGCCCCAGTTTTCAGTGGCCGTGGCCATGTTAGCAGGCAGAGTGGGCCAGGGGGAGAGGGTCTGGAGGGTGAACCAGTTGGTGCTGAAGACCTGGTGTCCATGCAATAGCACTGTGGGGTGGGGGGCTGTTATTTTGGACTAGCTCTTGTCTGGTCCCATGGATGTGGAGGAGGCATCTGAGGTATCCTTCTTGAGCATGGTCTCCTGTGAAGTTTCATCTGGAGGGAATCCAGTTTGCAAGCTCTAAGGCTGCTCCAAGTTGCAAACCCCTGCACAGGTAGTGGGATTGATGGGGGATTTGCTTCAGAAGCGAATCCCTAATTGAACTACAATAGTAGCATGCTCATGGCTGTCTCAGTGTTGGTAGTGGTCAGGTCCACTGTCAAGTCCCTGTCACCCATGTCAACCTGATTCTTTTTGCAATGCAGGTGAGTGCAGATACTCCAGCCGCTCTCCATTCAAGGCAGTTTCCAGCCTCTGAGTTTTGAACCGAGTTTATGCCTGAACTGAACTGAAACTCTAGTGCATCTCGATCAAAGCTTCCAAGTTTGATCAGATTATTTTTTGTCCAAGCCACAAGGTACAACGCAAAACTGTAACTTGGTCCTAGCTGTGCTCAGGAGGGTCACAAACCTTTCGGTGAATCTGGGCTGAGTTTATGCCAAATCCCAGAACCAGGTGTATTTTTCATGTGTTTTTAGGACTGTGTGTTGTAAATGTCACGTGGCTCTGAAATGGAGTCCCCGGAGCAAACGTAGCATGTGATCAGAGCACTGGGATTAGGGAAGAGGAGGAGGAATTTTTCTTCAGATAATTATAGGCTGAGTTGCCTGTGGAAAAAAAATCCTGCTAATGCTCAGCACCTTTAGAGTACTTACTGTAGAGTAGGCATCACTGAACTCCTGTGCATCAAAGGGGGAAATACCTGTCTGGTGTGTAATCCAAGGCACTCTTGGATTAAAGACAGACGGTAGAGCACAATTATATCAAATGCAGAAGACTTCACCGCTGTCCTTACAAATCTCTCTTCTTTTCCCTAACGCCTTTCTACTGAAAAAAAATCCCGAAATGTTTAATCAGCATACCTAATTAATAGCACTGTCTCACATAATTCATCTTTGTAGTGCTCTCTTGCATGGGGTTTTCCACCGGTGGCTCTCAACGCATTTTACAGAAGAGATTCTTCTCATGAACCCCCTCTTGCAGAGGGGGAAACCAGGGGAGAGGGGAAGGTAGAAGAGACATGCTTAGGTTATGCAGCCAACCAAAGGTGGGGTCAGCAATAAAATTTCAGGTTCTTAATTTTGGGCTCTGCTGGAACTGCTCCTCCAACCACCGAAGTGCATTTAGGGCTGGATGAAACACAGCAGCTATTGAAACAATTCAGGACAGAAAGTGGAGGAAGGCAGAAATGTAATTACGCACATAGGGAGCGGTCACGTAGCCAAATGCGAACGTTTGTGTAAAGCGACATGTTGTCTTTAATAACCGCAAGCATGGTCAGGCACCCATTTATTTCCTCGGAAAGACAACACGCTGAGCAGGTCAGCGCCCTCCGGCATGATGCTGAAACACTGGGTCAGTGTTGACTCAGAGGAAGGAGCTCCACTGCCTGAGTCACCCGCATCGCTTCCTGAGGGACCCTGGTTTCGCCGGGAGTATCAGCAGGACCCAGCGCTGCCATCCTGCTGAGATCAGATGAGATCATGACCTGAAGTGGTCTGGCTGCAGTTAAATATGAAGAGATACCAAAAAACCCCACATCTCACTCTAATGGCTAGAAGGGTGTTGTTTTTTTTTTTTTAAATGATTTTGTCTTGAATTACAGATCCCCCCCCCCCCCCCAAAAAAAAAAAAAAAAAGAAGAAGAAAAAAGCCTTCTTTAACTTACTTGGTAATAATAGTATGGTTTTAAAAGTACTTGTTTATCCAATGCTGACTATATGCTTACACAGCTACCTCTGGCCTGGGAAAGATCGAAACCACAATGGCTAAGTATAGAGGCCTCTAAAATATCTTCATATATACAGTGCCTGAATACACAAACAGAACTGGTCTCTCTTCTGTCTACAGGAGCAATATTTTCCATAGGATTTGTATTGACAGAGGTTTTCCCCCTGGAGTTATGCATATTTATTAAAATAAAAATTCTCCAGAACTGCATCCATGTGCTGAACCCCATTCCATGACCACCTGTAACCTGATATAAGAAATATAACCTCTTCCTGAAGAAAAGTAAGTGCTTTCTCATTCTGTGGTGTAGCAGGCTCCTGACTAGGGATTGGGTTTTTTTGGTTTTTTTCCTTTGTCGCTTTGGTTTTTTCCTTTGTTTTTAAAGAGAGAGGGGAACTATTGCCAGGATTTCAGCCTTAGCTCTTGACAACAGCTAGGGCACGAAGGAGAGATGCTCCCATCCTTGGCCTGTGGTAGGATCCATGGACTAAGCAACCAGAGCCGCGCTAGATGCTGGACATACCCAGATGCGTTCGCCTCTGTAAAGAAAGCCCGTCTGTACTCAGCGTGAAGCTTGCTGCTGGGATAAACTCCTGTTTGCATTTAATGCTTTGTTGCCTGTTTTCTGGAGTGCAAATGTCTGCCTTTTTGGAGTCTGACCCCTGACTTCTCTGTGTGCCTCTCTTTGAGTCTTTAACTTAAGCTGCTGCCGTTGCTTTTGGGCAGTTGTGGGCAAAGCAGTTTTCTGTTCCTCCTCTGTGAGTGTGATACCTCAAATATGTTCCTGCCGATTCCCAGCTGTGGGCTAGTTTTGTACTGACACAACATATTCTTGGGTAAATGACGGATTTCTCCAAGCTGGGGTTGGCGCTACTCGCTTCGCACGTAGCTGTAGGCAGCGCGTGACATTGTTCTGGTGGGAGCCAGGAGGCAGTAGGAGTGGCACACTGAATGCAAGCCCAAATTATGTGCTCTGGGGAGCAACACCTGGTTTGTGAGACATGTGCAGATGTTGCGTAGGTGGTCCTCAGGCGCTTGTAGATTTTTCCTATCATTTCTACTGTGATTATCTATCCTGGCTCTGGATTGTTTGCTGGCACACCAGCAACCCTGGAAACCCCCAGGCTTTCATAATAATAACTACTTGTCCTTCCTTTTTGGGTAAAGCAGCTTCTTTAAATGTTTGTAACAATATGCAGCTGAATATATAGACAGTTCTTTCAACACTGAGCCCCCGTCTGACACAGTATGTCTGCAGTTACTGCACTCAAGCTGCGTTTTGAAACCCTTCTTTCTACAAGGCCCATTCTTCAGGGAAATGGTATGGAAGGGGGCAGAAATGAACACATGCTAGGACCTCCTCTGGTGTCGTTGGGAGGCTCTGACAGCGTTCCTGTACTGTGCCCTCAGCACAGGAACATCGATGACTATGTTCAAGGCTTCTCTGATGACTTCCATGCAGAGGTCTCAAGTATTTTTTTTGAACTTCCAAAACTAAGCTTTTCTATTCTTGTAGCTGCGTACTACCCTCAGTTTAAGCACGAAGCAGCTGAGATGCAGAGGGGTGGCAGGACTTGCCTGCAGTCACGTGGTCAGCCTGGAACAGAATCTACTCTCTTGTTTTTCCCGAGTGGTACAAATCACCAGAAGCTCCCGTGGTGCTCTGTGATGTCTGAGTGCCTAGACTTTTAAAAATTCAAGCCATAAGCCTCTTCACTTGCCTCACGCTGCTGCCACTGATGCCCATGGCGTTGCATAGCTACACACAAAGGGCAATACACTGTGTAAGACATGGAGTTGTAATTTCCTGGATGAGCAATGTTATTTCTGTACTGTATCGTGGCTCGGCACTTCTCTTCTGCTCAGTGATGAACTTGAAATTTTGTCTCGAAAATAGTAGTGATAGTGCAAGCGGGAAACAAGTACCTACCTGTGCACCATACCTTCTCTGAGTACCGTGACAGTCAGCACAGCTACTCTGCTGAGAGCTGGAAAGGGTTTTTTTTCACTCTGTTTATGATTATGGGACATCCTATGCCGGTGACAGAATTGACAAGAGCCCATGAAGTTCAAAGGTCTGTAATACTCATGCTAGGACAGTTTTGGTGCAGTGTACATCTCCAACAGAAGTGGTTCCAGTTGTCATGGCCTGTTGGTCCCCTGTTTTCACTTGCATTGTAAAGCTACGCTAGAAAAATAAGATCCTTCTACTTTGTGCAGCTGCATGTGAAATGCTGGTTATCTTTAGTCTTACTGAACTGAGCCCATCCCTCATGTCTCCATCAGTGGTACCTGGGTAGGGGACAGAAACACAGTCCCTGTTGACTCCTGTGGGGAACGCTACTGTTAGATCAAGGGGTATGAAAGAATTCCCATAAGGAGGATAAAGGGGCAGGGCTGGCAGGTATCTGAAAAATAAAGTGGTGGGAGTGCTGGGACAGAGGGTAGATACTGAGTTATCTGCATGTCTTAGGAAACTTTAACAATTTACAAGTGGCAAGTTGTATCTTTATAATATCTCTATGGTATATGTTATAATAATATTGTAAAATATAAAATCTTTATAACATCCCGGTGAGCAAATCACTTCACATTGGGATTCTGGATTCAAGTCTTGCAGGCCACAAACATTTGGGAGGATCATAATAGTTTCTAGATGTGTTTATCATACATCTAGAAATCCACCTGTATAATGCAGCATGATAATTGGGCTCTTCACGAGGCAGACCCTGCACAGAGGTGGAGTTGAAGCATGTTGCATTTGAGGTGCATCTGCAGGGAGCGGAGCGCGAGGACTAAGGGAAAGGAGTTGTGGTCCAGGCCATAAGAGGTTGCCCTAAACAGAACAGTCATCAACTCTTTTTCTGTGGCCAGTTGTGGAGAGCATTAAAAACACAGCTTAATCTGCAGGAAAAATAGAATATTTAAGGTGGATATGGAGAAAAATTATTAGAAGTAAGCTGGAAGTGGTTGGGTGGGGGGGCTGCAGGCTATGCCTTTAGGGAGAGTTTTAGGAATGGGTAAGATAAACCCTTGTCAGGAATGATCCAAGTATACTTGATCCTGCCTCTGTGCAGAATTTAGATGGTGGTCTTTGGAAGTCCCCAGTGATACTGTAAGTAGGCCTTTTCAAGGTTATCCATGGACAGCAGGCAGTGTATAAATAGAAAGTCTCGGGACTCCAAGAGTGAGGCTCTCCTGTGGTGTTATGCCTGGCACTCAATTTATGAGGGTGAGGAGATGGAGCTGGAGCTGACTGTTCACCTGACCTTACATTTCTAGTGCCTCTAGTGAACCACACAGGTCACATCCTACACTACTAGTTAATGGTGGTTCTGGGTCCCTTATCTTTGGATAGTGAGTCTTGGAGAGCAGACTCATCCATCTTCCAGAAGTTAGACACATACAGAGTATCTTAAAGCACATCAGCCTTAATGAGCGATTATGAGCAGGCTAGGCCATTTGTCTTTTTATCTTACTGTCTTAAAACACTGCAAAAACAGTGTCTGTGTGGATGGAGAGAAAGAGGTAGAGAGGGGCAAAAGACCTGATCCAAGGAAAAAAAAAAAAAAAAAAACATGGAACAAATGACGTTTAGGCAGTATTCAAAATTGCAAAATCAAAATCCCCAGCTTAGGCACCACCTAGCTCCTAGAGGCATCTAAATTCCACAAATGCCTCATTTGCCTTTTTCTCTGTGTGTGTTTGTTTGTCTGGGTTTCTTTTTTTTATTATTATTTTTTTTTATTTTAACACCCTTTGGGTGCTGAGCGTTGTACTTACGTGCCTGCCCAAAACTGCTTGAGTCTGATCACAATCCAGAAAGAAAGCATCCTGACCCCTCAGCTTCCCTGGGCGTTTTCAGAGCACACCTAGCACACATGGACACGATAAGATTGAAAATCCAGTGGCAGCTGCCACTTTCTTTTGAAACATCTTATATAGCAGCCAAATGGTTGGAAGGCTCAGGGATCAAAACCTTCTTCTGTACTTTATCCAACAGCTGCTTTATGCAACATGCCAAGACGTTTCAGAAGGAGACAGGCCCCCAGAGTAAACACTTACGGTCTATAGCCATTGCTTCCTCTGTCTACTCTGTTTCTTGCACCAAATCTGGAATAATCATCCACACCGTAGCGCAGCTTCTATGGGGATAGTGAAGAGCGGCCCTTTCTCCCGGTCCTCGCCTGAGGGCCGATGGTTAGTGCCTTCTCTGGGAGGGATAGGTTTGAAATGCCACAGAGGGAGGGAGGAATTAAAGCAGGTCTCCTGCTTCCTTAGGCCGCTGCTTCCCCCGGGTATGGCTCACTTGCTGGCATGCAAGTGGGAGCACGGCAATTTGATGGTAGAGGAGAAGCACCTAATTTTGGGTCACGTATGAGCGTAGGCACTTCCCAGTAGCTCTGAGCAAGGTACGGAGCTCCTCAGGCAGGAGAGCCAGCAGCGTTTCTCTTCTGGCCGGCCTGTGCTAAGCATGCTGACAGTAAGTGGCTCCATGCCCAGCGAGAAGTTGTTTTGGAGCCTCAGAGGTGTCTGACTCTTCTCAGAGGCCGCAAAAGCACCAAGGACCCTAACCCCAGGACCCACCCTTGGAACAAGGACCTCAAAAGCTGGGTGTTGCAGCGCATGCGTCTTCGGTGCCAAGTCGTTTTGGAGCTTGGTGCACGTAACTTGTACAAGACCTCCTGCGTAATGGCTTTGCAGAGCCAAAGCCCAGCCTTTCCAGTGGACCACATCCCTGCCTGCTCCTTGGTTTTTCAGTTCGGTGAGGCTCACGGGACTGGAATCGGTTGCTTTTTCTCAAGCTGTTATTAAAAAAAAACCAAAAAAAAACAAAACCAAAAAAAACCCAAAAAACCCACAAAACCAACCAACTTCTAGTGTTGCTTCTGTGGAAAAGCATTTCTCTTCGTTACATGGTGCTGGAGTGGGACTCGTCTAACCTGGAGCCTGGGGTCCGTCCCGTAGTTCAGAGAGGACGCATGCCACCCAGCCGAGCCCTGGTTTTGCTGGATCCAGCTGCGGTGGTTTAGGTTGCTGGCTGAGTCTGTCTGAAAGCGGCACAGAGCAAAACACAAAGAGAGGGAGGGTCGTAAGTACCCCCATTCTCTCCTGATAATCCCTTAAAAAATAATTGCAGGCCTAAACCTCTGGCCTCCAGCAAATTTTCCACTCGATTAGAGGCTTTTGTGAAGCCGGGGAAAGGGACACGCAGACTTGCACATTGTGCCGCTGCCCGAAACTTCCAGCTGGGATTTTTTCCATCAAAAGGGGATTTTAGTAAAACCATTATAAGGGGCTTAGTCACAGAAAAGCAGTTGAGCTGAGACAGGGGTAGATTAGCTTTAACATGCTTGTTTTTGGCACTAGGGACAGGGTGGAAGTTACACCCAGCCGCTCACATGCAGCCTCCCCCTGTCTGGCTGAGTCCCCGGCAGGTGTGTGCGGGAGATGTCCCCCCCCCATGTCCCCCCTCTGATGTCCCCAGGGCACGCTGTGTCTGAAACCAGCAGAGATGAGGGGAAGGGAGCAGGCAGCCCAGGCGCAAGTCCTCGCGCCGTGTGGTCTGCGTCTGGAAACCAAAAGTTGCTGCCGCTGGGTCGGTCTTTGGTGTGGTCGCTGTGAGTTTTTGTTAATGGACAGGTGCCTCTCGGGAAGGAAAACCATGAAGGGCGATAGCATTTGCAGCCTTAAGGACCATGTCCTGCCCGTGCCTTTGATCTGCACGGGTGGTCGCCGAGCATCGCTGCAGGGACAGTCCTGGTGAAGATGTAGATAGAGCAGCTGGGAGAGCTGCAATCCGAGCCGTACCTGTTGTTGTGATGGGATGTCGGCCTTCAGGGTTGTCAAGGAGGCGCTTGTTGTCAGCTCCGCGTTTATTTGGTGAGACTCACTGTTGCCTGAAGTAAAAGCCGTGACAGCTGAAGAGTCTGAACGGGTAGAGATGGCTTGTTGGAGTGGTTCCTGCTGCTGGGAGCTCTTCCACAGCCCACACTCATACACCAGAGCTTCTGGGGCTCTGGGTGGCAGAGCCTGGTGTGGGAAGAATAGGAAGATGTCTCTGCACTTAGTGTTTCTCTGTCCTGATCCTCCCTCTCCAGGGCTACCTTAGGCTGGAAAGCTCATTTCAGGTTTTGCTGCTCCAAGTGGCAGAAGCTAGAAGGACTGGAGATGGGAGAGGCGGACACCAGGCGCTGTTTGGCCAAAAAATAATAAAACAAAAAGAAAATAATTTTCTTAGTGTCAAGCTATAGATGGCAAGAGATGCAGACTTCAGGCAGAAGTGCTAAATCTAGGATCGGCCTTTTCTAGAAGGCAGCCAGTTCAGGCCAGGGCACACGGGTCTCGCAGAGCGATGGGATGCATCGACCAGTGGTCCAGCAGCGGTCTAGCTGTGGCTTTTTGTCCTCTTTAGGACAAGAGGAAACAGCCTCAAGTTGCGCCAGGGGAGGTTTAGGTTAGATATTAGGAAAAACTTCTTCACAGAAAGGGTTGTCAAGTATTGGAACAGGCTGCCCAGGGAAGTGGTCAAGTCGCCATCCCTGGAGGTATTTAAAAGACGGGTTGACGAGGCACTTAGGGACATGGTTTAGTAGTGGACAGGTACGGTTGGACTCGATGATCTTAAAGGTCTTTTCCAACCAAATGATCCTATGATTCCCGTTTTGGTTTATGGTGCAAACCCCCAGGACCCTTCACAACCATCAAGTACCGATGGTGACGATGATGAGTAACAACGGAGTTCACCACCCCTTTGCAGCTTTGACCTCAGCCATCCCATGCTGCTTCATGCCCGCGCGGATGCGCTCCAGGTTTCGCCAAACCCATCCGATTTCTTACCCCTCTGGCTTGGTGCCCCAGGTGACCCCCGAGTGGCACACATACCCCACTTGGGGGCATCGCACGGGGCAGCAACCCGGTGAGGATTAATTAATTTGGATTAGTTAATGTGTGGAGTTGGAATTGATGAAGGTGGGCGGTGGGGAACCTTGGGCTGGGATGAGTCTACCCGCCCTGCTGCACACCCCACACACCCCTCCCGGGGAACCGGGGCTCCGCTGGGGCCGGGAGCGGTTCCCCGGGAGGGGTTGGCGGAGGGTTGACCGGGTACCGGGTGGCGGCACTCGGCGGGCAATGCTGCCGCCCGGCGGAACGGCGCCGTGCCTGCAGGCGGAGCCCGGCCCGGGAGCGGCGGCGGGGAGGGCGGGGGATAAGGGATGCAGCTGCATATAGGGGATGAAGCTGCTTCACCCAGCCGAGGCAGAAACTCCGCCAGCACCATAGGTAGCGTTTACTTTTCCGTCTCGTCATGTTGTCCCCGTCTGGTTTTACGGAGCGGTGTGAGGGATGTCGTCATCCCTGTCACCTCTGGCCAACCCATGTAGGGATTGGTGATGCTTAGGGTGCTTTGGTCAAGTGGCTGGAGATTTGCCGGAGCCAAGAGGCTGGCATTGCATCCCGGATATTCCCATAAGCCTGGAAGAGCAGAGGAAACCAGCCTGTGGCACGAGCAGCCTTATGGGACTTCTCCCCAACATGCGGCAGGAGGAGTTCATAGTGCTGAAGGATGCGCCTGCTTCACACTGAGGGCACCTGCTTCACGCTGGGGCGCCGGGCATGCAGCTGTGTCTGTCGCAAAAGGAGATAATGGCAGGGTTTTATTGCTCCTGGGTGCTTGGCATTTTAGCTTGCCGAACAGGGAGAGAGGCTGCTGGCTGCAGAGCTGTGATCAGCGTGCCCGTGTGGTGCTCTCTGTACACCTTTGGTGCCAACCTGGCAAGCCCCTTAAGTTGCCCAGGGGTTGTAAAGTTTGGACACTTTGGGGGAGAAGGAGGGGGAGGAGGAGGAGGAGGATGAACCTCAGATACTTTTTTTTTTTTTTTTTTTTTTTTTTTTTTTTTTTCCCCCAAAGCTAGGAGGGGAAGTTGCTTCATCTTGAAATCACTAAACTGTGCCCGGAGACACGAGACTCGAAGGAAGGAAAATAACTAGGAGGAGTTGCCCATTTCTAGATCCAAGTTAGTTTCTGTAGCAGAATAGGAGTTTGGTTTATGTCTCAGTAACCATCTCATGTGGAAATACTTGCTCAGGGCATGTGTCCAGGCCCTGGTATTAAACTTTTGACACCCTTTCCAAAACACACCCCGGATTTTAGGAAATCTTTTAGGAAAATCCCATTTCCGTTCATCTTTCTGTTGCAAGGACAGATCAGATTCGGATCTTTCGAAATCTCCGTGGTGCTATTTCAGTTTGGGCTGCCATTGAGCATTTGGTAGATTTAATTAAAGAAAGGGGAGAAGCACTAGCATCCCTGCCAAATGTGGCTGGAGCCTAAGTTCTGGCACAGGAGCCCGACAAACCCTCTCCGGCTCTTTCTTCAGTGCAGCTTGGGGCTGGGGAATTGAGCGGGATGGCCTTGCTGGCTGGCCGCGGTGGGGAGCGTCACGCAGCCCGGCCAGCAGCTCTGGTGTGGGGCCTCGCCAATGTCCTGAGGGGTCCTCGCATCCAGCCGCACCACCCAGCTGAGTTTATCGATTATCTTTTTTCCTCCACAAAAGGCACTATTAAAGAGCTGCTGGCTAAAAGAGTGGGATTTAAGGTAGAGGAGGGAGAGAGGGAAAACAAAAAAGGGTCCACTTTGCTAGAAGTATCCTGTGTATGTACGTAGCGAGGCTGCCAGATCCGAGGGACACCTACCCTTGAGCTGTTAATGGCAGCCTGTGCTAACTTCTAGCTTTGGTTCCAAAAACTTTGGGTGTCTTGGCCACCCAGATCTCATTTTAACTCTTCCCTGACCGCCAAAGGGCAGGTTCTGTTGTAAGCTCTGTAATATCTAGCACGGAGATCACCTCTCGTCCTAGCACAGGCCCCAGGCGGTTTGTGTGACAGCTGCCCTGTGACCCCGTTATTTATTACTGGGAAACAAAGGACCCCAGAATCACCACAACAAACTGATTCAGCCAAACCCGCAGCGTGGGGTGGGAAGGTATAAAATGTCTGAATCTGTCATGCATGGATCTCCTGTATGCTAGTCCAAGGGCAGTAGGACCCAAGTGGAGCCTCCTTTTCCTCCCCATCTCCTGGGGAGAGGAGCCAGCCAGGGCTCTGGCCAGGGGAGCAGCTGCTGCAGCAGACCGGGGACCCCCATGCACGCGGGGGCTTCGCTGCAGCTTGTGAGCCGGCATCCCCCACCACTGCCCCTTGGTCCCTGGCCACCTCGTCTCCTGCCCAGTCCCTTTGTCCCCCCTTTGCATCGCTCCCGCTCTGCTCCACTTTCTGCCGCCACCTCTCAAGCGTGGCCCCTCTGCTCCCCAGAGCCACCAGTCTGTAAAGCAGGTCCATGGTTCATCCTCCACCCTCCGTGCCGTGGCTTGTAGGCAAGGGACCCTGCTGCACGGCTGGATGGGCTGGGAGCGCTTTTGCTGGGTGCAGTGATGAAGGCTGGCACCAAAGCCACCGCTGGGGCACCGCGGGCTCACTGACACAGACGGGAGACTTCCAGCTCACTTCCAAAAAGTGGTTTTGGTTTTTTGTTTTTTGGGTTTTTTTTTTAATGGTTTTCTACCCCAGTTGCCAACTGAGTCATCTTCAAAAATTCAAGAGTGGCTGGAGAGTGAAAATTAAGTTTCCTTGTTAACCTGAGAAGTCATACGGTAATTGGTCTATGGTTGCTGGCAATGGATTATTTATTTTAAGAAACCGTTCTCTCTGCTAGTAAACACATGCATTCCCCCAGCCCTGGCCTCGCTGGACAGGGAGGACTGCCTCTGTGCTGGAGGAGGTGCTGTCACACTGGGGCATGAGGAAGGCATGAGGAGCACTTGCTCCATCTATGGGAACAGCCTGGTGTCTAAACGCTGGGCTTTGGGGAGGATTGGGTTTCAGCAGCTTCCTTAGGCTTGGGTTCCCCTTGAATAGCATTGCAGGCCATGTGGGCAATGTTTAGGCTTGGTTTTTTTTAGGTGGGGAGAGGAAGCTTGGGTTTTGGTTTTTTGGGGTTTTTGGGTGTTTTTTTTTAGGAAAAAAATCCTGTCCTAGCTGATTACAGAACTTACGAGCACACACGTATCTAGACATAGATGCCCCGCTATTATCCATGTGAACGTCGGGCTTAATAAGAAGAGATACCATTTTCATTCAAATCCAGCAGAAACAACCCTACCTTATGAGGGATGTATCATTCCCCATCCCTGGCTGGAACTGCTGCCTACCGCAGGAACATTTACATTTACAGCAGTAAAGAGAACCTGATCTGGAATTCCCATTGTTTATAATGTTCATACATATGTCCTCTTTTTCAGTCAAGAAGTTACTGTAAACTTTTTTCTTAACACAGGAAAGACAGATCCCACACCTCCCTCCAAGGAAAGGAAGATGGATATAGTGTCAGGCTCAATTAGATCCAATTGTGGTGGCTTTCCCTAAAGCGAACAATGCAGCTTTTGTGATGGACTCCCAGCAGAAAGCTTGGAAGTCTTGGAAGGAGGGGAGGAAAAACCCAACACACACCCCAAGTCCAAACCTTGAGACAGTCCAGGTCCTTACGATGCAGAAGAAATAGTGTTTCTTTTTAAGAGGTCCAGAGTTGGGCACTTTTCCCCTTTGAAATGCGGCACTGACATAAAAAGGGTGAGGTGGTTAGAGCTGGCAACAAAGAATTATAACCAGTCCAGCCTCAACCAAAAATACCTGTGGAGGCAGAGGCTCAGCAGCTGGGGCAGGCCGGCTCTGGAGGCAGAGGGGACCTCCTTTGGTAGGGCATCTGACCCACCTGGAGCAGCACCCCAGCGAGGGACGCTGGAGCTGGGTAGCGCAGGGAACAAAGTGGCCTGCTCAGCGCTGGAAGTGCTTAAAATGCAAATGTACAGGAACTTCAGACCATCCCCCTCCCTCCTCCTCGGAGCAGAGGAAAGCAGCTTAAATACAGCCAGGCCTGGAGAGGAATGTTAAAAAGAGGGGAAGAATCGCCCTCCGCCTTTCCATAGGGACCCAGGCCCGGCCGGATTGAGTATGCATGACTGAGCAAGCAAGCAAGGACAGCTCCTCTTTTAACTTTCCTGAACAATGGCTCCGGCTTCTTCCACCATTTCACGTTCCCCCTCCTTCGAGGCAGGAAGGGGGCAGCAGGGCGAGTGAGCCCCACCGCCGGGCTCGGGGGGAGACGGGCTTTGTCGCTGCCCGATAAACACTGCTTAAGCTCCAGCTCCAACAACAATAAAAAAAAAACAACAACACATCGTGGAAGGCTAAAAAGGGACCCCGTCAGGTTAAAAGTCATACGTTGAGGAGAAAGATTATGGTATAGGACAAAGGACACCTTAGATTAGTCGAACTTTTTTTTTTTTTCTTAACATTCCCACTTTACTTCCTCTTTAATCTTAGCCTGGGCAGTGGAAACCAACCAAGACATTTTGGATTTCCGAGGTCCTCGTGCGCTGGCAAGGGCATGGTTTTTGGTGGTTGTCACTGCTGGGAAATGTTTTTATTTGATGGGTCTTCCACCCAGGGTGGGCCTCAATTTAAGTAAATCACAAAAACCTCTGCCATCTACCTGGAGCTTTAAAAAATTAAGAAACACAGCTCTTCTGTCATGTGCCCCCCCCCCCCCCGCCAATGTCTTCCTCTGCCACTGACTACTCAATTCGCTTGCTAGCAAGCTTCAGCACTTTTGGTTTGTCTGACCTCAAACGGAGCTGACACCTCACGCCGATGGGCAGCTGAACTCTGTTTCTCCCCATGGATGCTGCGAGCGCCCTCGCAGACAAGGCTGGTCCTACCAAACCCCCCTCCTTACAAAGTCTTCACAATGATGTTACTCAACATCCTGCGCAGGAGGCACCAGGCTCTCTTCCTTCCTTCTCCTCCTCCGTCATTCGCTGGAACAAGAGCGAGCAGCCCCAAACCCCCGGCATGAGCCGCACGGCACACTTACCAAACCCAACACGTAGACAGATTAGATAGATACCTGTCTTTAAAAAGCACAGACAACACAGATACGGCTTTTTTTTTTTTTTTTTCAAAAACATACTTCATATTTCCTCTTTTATTATATAAATATGTTTAACCTTTTACTGTAAGAATATAAAATGTTTTAAGAGGATCTTTGTTATTTTTTTTTATACAAATTCACAAACAGTACAATTAATCCATAGGGGTCTCTGGGTTTGCGTTAACTCCGTGGTCTGGCCTGTTACTGTGGAGGATTTGAGATTTTGAACAGATGAGCAAAAAAAAAAGCCAAGATATTTTTCTAAAAAAAAAAAAAAAAAAAAAAAAAAAAAAA
>VYZW01045205.1:83023-103440 GCA_013401315.1 Balaeniceps rex
TTCTCCGCTGGGGCCGCCTGGGGCGCTCAGGCCTCCGCGCCCTGCCCGTCGGGGGCGCCCGGGGCGCCCCCCCCCAGCGCCCCTGGCGGCCGCTGCTCCCCTTCCCGCCCTGTCAGCGGGGAGAAGTCGTGGCCGGGCGCTGTGTTGTCGCCCTCGGGTGACTTGTCCCCGTGTGGGCGGGGGTGGCGGACCCCCCCTCCCCCGTGAGGAGGGTTGAACCGGCGGTGGCACCCCCGCTTCAGCTTGGCCCCGCACCGCAGTCCAGCCGACCCCGTCGCTTCAGGCCCCCCTGCTCCTCCATCAGCCCCTGGTGCCTGCCACCGGCCCACCTCGGCGTCCCGGTTTGCCAAGGGCCGCGCTGGGCCGGCTGGTAAACAAACCCCTGAGCCCTCTGGGGAGCCCCGGGCCGCCGGACCCCCGTGAGGAGGGACAGGGGGCTCATGCTGCTGCACAGGGTGGCCAAGGGGAAAGCAGGCCACCACCTCGCCTGCGCCTGTTGGAGCGCAGGCTGCTGCCGTCTGCGGTTTGGCCTCGCGACTGCATGATGACCTTGAGGACCAGAATTTGGGAACCCCCTGTCTAGGCATCTCTGCAGGAGCGATAGGAGCATGGCTGTAAATAGCTCGGAGATCTGGGTAACTGTCAAGGTTGCTAGAGCTCTGGGTGGACTGTTTTAGGGCCTCCGTGATGGGAAATGGAAAAACTTCTGAAAATGGCTTTCAGCTAATGGTCTCCTTGAACTAGCTCTGAAAATAGTTGAAGTACTCACATAAACTGAGCAATTTCCAGTGATTTCCAGCAATTTCAAGAAAGAATGTTTGAAATCCAGGTTTCCTACGTGCCTGTAGCCTTGTGTAATGGTAACTGCAAATGTTTCGACACTGGGCACTATTGCGGCAGCGTGAAAAATGGGTTAAGTTCTACCAGAGATCAGGTAAGGCTTTTCAAAACGGTTTTAAAAGAGCAGGACTGCCCTTCTGTGCCAAAGGGCTGTAAAGAAAAAAATAAAGTTCACATTTGTTCAACACGACAGGGCGCATTTTTAATACTGTTTGGATTACTAAAATGCTACTAAAATCAGCCTAGTTGCTGACGTGTTTGCTGTACCGAGATTTTCACTAACCTGAAGGAATAGGTTCTATTTTAATCATCATCTAAATTTATCTGCTACAGAAATGCCCATGCCTCCATCTTCATCTACGGATTGACTACTTAGAGGTTAAACATGTAGATTTCATTCCGCTTTATTCTTTCCTTTTTGCTTTGAGTTGGAGGCAACGTGAGTTGAAGGACCCTTACACCCCAATCCAGCAATGGGATCCCCGTGCATATAAGCATTGCTATTGACATTAGGCTGTGGTTTGGCAACGCAGAAAATCCAGCAATACAACTCCTATTATTGGCTCAAAAATGGGGTGGCCGCATGATGTGAAGCGCTGAGCCTGTATTCATTCACTCTGCCTGCTCAAGTTAATTCAAGAAGTTTTTGACAGGTTAACTTTTTACTAGCAGACTGTATGCCGGATCAGGTATCACTGTACACAACTCTAGCCAGATCAGGTATCGTCTGCACCCCTGCGGCTGGCATACGGCCAGCGTAAAATTGGCGTTGGCTCCATATCGTGTGCTCTGGCTCATTCAGCAGAAGCGTGATCATGTGCCTTGGCCCGATCCCGATCAAATTTGTACTCCCGGGTGATCCAGCAATGTGTAGACCTGGTTTTAATGATCGTGAAGCTGCAGTCCCACACAGACACTGTACCGGGGTGTCACCTAGTACGAATTATCTTCATAGCATTGTTATTTTGTGCTGTCGGGGGGATGGCTAACCATCGGGTTAGTAAGAAAAAGATGAGGGGTGATAGATTTTGCTGAGCAGTGGCACTGCAAATCTACTGTGCTCAGACCAGTTGTAGAGCATTGCAACCGAAAAGGAGCATTTCCTTGAAGTGAGGAGCGGGTGAAAGGTGCGGCGTCTTGCGGGCTGCGTGGGCCTGCCTCGGCGGGGATTGCTCGAGCTGAAGACACAAGAATCACTTACAAGGAGGCTGAGTCCAGTAGACATCAGGCAATGTGTGAAAGAAATGTGGTACAAAGGTGGTGGTGGTGTATCTTAGTGATTGTTGCATTACTCATGACTGGCAAAGCTTCAAGCAAGTTATACAAGTCATTCTGAAGGAGTGCTAATGAAGCTTTTTACCATATTATCCCAAATTCGACTGCAGAATCTTACTGTGGAAATAATGCGGTATTTCCTCTCTCTAAGCCTTTCACCTTCAAACCACATTTGAGGGGGAGCAGGGAAAGGCATGCTCTTTAAGGCATAAAAGCTTACCTGAAATAGTTTTTTCTTTTTATCTTAGCATGTTATGTCTTTAACGCCTGTTGTGTGTAACCAGCAAAGGTTAGAAATAGATGATGCATTTTCTGGAGACCCTGAAGTTCCCTTTCTCACATGTAACATACTTTGAGTGTCTGTGCTTCCTTGTGAACAATAAGATTTACCTGTCAAATGGAACAGCTCTGGAATTTGGACTCATAATCCTAATCTACTGTGGGGTTGGTTTTTGGGGAGGGCACAGAAAGTATTTTTCTAGTGGATTTTTATTGCTTGCTTTATCTAAGTGACAGAAGTTTGGAAATAGAGGTTTAGAAAGACAAAAGTGCATGAAAAGGGCCAATTTATCACATGGTTGTTCAGTTGATTTTGTGTTTCCAGGAGTAACGAAATATGTGCCGTGTTTTTCATGATCTCATACGGTATAAATAGGAGGTGGTAATCACCGTGCGATAAACTGCGTTTTATTAAAAATCCCTGCCTGCCTCGTATGCACTCTGACGGCTGATCCGTCCCCCTGGAACCGTCTCCAGCATTCCAGCCCCTTGAGCAGCTCCCAACAGCCGCTTTCGCTTTTTGAAAGCACTTGCCAGATAAATGTTTCATTCTTTTTTTTCCCCAATTACACCAGTGTTCAGCGGAGGCCGGACAGTTTTGCTTGGCAGGGGTTCAGGAGGATCCGCATAACTCACTTGTGGCTTCTGTGATTGGAAGTAATTCGTGCTGATAAAGCTGCACCATCGTCTATCCTGTGTCGTTTATCGCATGATTGGGCATAACATGCACCAGGTCTTTCTGCAGCTCCCATCTCAGTCTGTCCCTATTTGTTGGTTTTGCTTCTCAATTTGCAGGGTAACTTGTAGCTCAAATTAATTATTTAAGAGAGAAAAATGTCCTTCCTTACCCTTCCTTTTCTTCTGCCACCCTACTCCATGTGCTTTCTGCATTTTCACGGCTTCAGCCATGGAATGGAAAACTCGTGAATTTACCTCCAGGAATCTTCTTGGCCTTTGGTTTTTTCTTACCTACGGGCGGTGGCCTCTGGGACTGCAGGAGAGAAATGACACAAACCCGCTTGAACAATAAAGCCCACGGTCCGCTAACCCTTCTCTCTCTTTTCATCCACTTAACCTTAAATTAATTCCTAAAGTAATATATTTCCCCGCCTCGCCTAGGTAACTGTACCCCTTTCCATGAACTGGCTCCTTGAGGGACTGTGTCCCTCCTTGCTTTCTCTTGTGCCCGGCAGTCGCTAATCCCTCCCGTTGCCCCACCTGACCCCGCTGTCCCACATCCCAGTGTCTGAGAGACAAGAGGCAGCTTCATCCCAGGGAGCAGAGAAGGCTGCAGGGAAGGGGTATACAGGCAGCTCCGATTCATGTGCTCCACGCAGTACAGCTAAGGTGATCAAAGGTTTACTGGATGTAAAGCAAAAAGGATCTCCTAGAACTCTTCTGTGAATGCAACCAGTAATTACATGACAAAGATCTCTATTAAGACCTATGCATTTAAGTGTAGGCAGAACAGATGTGCAATGTGCATATTTTAGATAGATAAGCATATATACATATCTGTGTACATACATACACACACACATATATAAATCAGGATAGGGCTGTTAAGTGAATGGATTCCCTTTGGAATTCATGCTGGTCATGATCTTTTTTTTTCAACCAGAGATTATAAAGAAAATTTAACTAATTGGTGAGTTATTTGGAAATTTTAATACTGGGATCCTCTTGCATTGCAGAGCTTTGTTGTGAAGCTTAGGTCGCTATGAAGCTTTCCTTAAAAACAAAAACCTGGTGTTTTTTCTGTATTTTGCAGGTATCATGTCTCTAATAGGTGCTACATGAGACTACACGTGTTTTAGGATTATGTGGTTCCTGCGGCACAAAGTAATTCTGACCTGCTGTGTATTTCCTGGTGTCGGGGGTTGCTTATTCAAAATACAGCATACTGTTAATATCTGGTTAGGCGCTGGGGCAAAATTCAGAGCTGATATCTCAGCGCAGACTCCAGCTCTAAATTTGAGCCTTTGGGATTTCGGTATTTTCTTCAGGTTTTGATTTTACTTGTCAGTCAATAGCTGACAAGAATATAACTATGCTGATATGAGGAGGAATGGTCAGAGGATGTAAAGCGCGGGAGGTCTGGATTATATTCCCAGTTTTACCATTAAATTGGCCAGCGAGGGTTGCTGCTGTGACAGAGTGAACCAAGCATAAACGAAAGGATTGCTTGAAGAACCAAAATAACGTATTATGGTCCAGACAACTGCATTTGAATGTCATGTACCTATCATGTATGTCTCGTCTGCTCTTGTGGGACAGGACTGCCTGGTGGTTAGAGCAAGCGACCTGGGCCCCTTGGCCGCAGGCAATTCTCTGACTCCGCCACACGTCACACCCTTCGTGGCTTATACGAAGCTCAGTACTCAGTGGTTAAAATCATCAAAGGGAAAGTGCTCTAGGAGGGCAGGATGCAAAATGTCAAAGTTCAGCGCTTGCAGTTCATTGCATTGGGTGCTATTTTAAGTGTTGGGCTTTGTCGTTTCTTTATTAGCAGTACCAAAGAAGATCGAGATGGCAGAAAATATCTGATGTAATCATTATTATTAAAAGCAGTGGCACAAAAACAAAGAGACCTTTCAGGTAGTAATTGCTTTCATAAGCCATTCCTGGGGATTGAACTCTGAGACCTCTACAACTCGATCTAAAAGGGGCAGCCCCTGCAGTCACAGCAGAAACATGTGTGTCCGACATGCTGTGTGGTACCTGTTACAGCAGCAGGTTTGTGAAATCTTCCTCTGTAACAGCTGTTTAGTCCAAAACCCAGCAGAGATGGCCAGACACTGTGCGTGTGTAACTGCATTGACAGCCAGCATGTTCAGCCTGGGATGGAGATGTTCTGGCCTTTGGCTGAGGTTGGAGAAGGGTGGGTACAGCCTCCCCTCTGCCGAAGGTTTCCATGCTGTCAGGGCAGATGCGGCAACACTGGCCAGCTTGTGAGTGAGAGTTATTTGGCTATCAGGGAAGCTTCTTGCTGTCCTCTCTGTCAGAAGCTCCAAGGAAGAAAAGGCATCAGTACCTGGGCTTGTCCCTCTCCAGTCAAGCCTTGCATGGGGCCCCAGGAGTAAGGTCCAGGGACGGGTAATTCATATATTCTTGCAATTGTGAGAGTTACAGGTAACCTCACAAGAAGGTAAACTCGGCCTGGGGAGGGTATGGATGTAGCTGTGTGGCTCTTAAAACACAGGATTTTTGTACGCGTGGATTATTGCAGTGTTACTTTTAACTATTAACTCCTCCCTCTCTGGACCGTGGCCACCAGCGCATTTTCAGGTAGTAAATAGCATTCTAAAACTGGCAGTTCACTAGAATTGGACAAAGTTATGTTACCTGCCCTACGACCAGCGGCTCTGAAGTAAGTGGTTAGAGGAAAACTGGAAAATAGGGCAGTAGTGTTTTGGAAACATGCTGTGAAAATCAGAGTCAGAGTTAGAGCCCGTTACAAAATACAGTTACAAAATACAGTTTTATATGGAAGGCAGGATAAAGATACAAAATACAATTTTATACTTAATGGCAGATTTGCATTAGTGCTGGCCAAAGGAAGGTTACTTTAACATCTTGTTCCTAAAAGTAACAGCATAGAAACTGTTGGTGCTAAATTCCCCTGATTTTCTGAAAGTTTTCTGCTGCAACTCCAATGGATGCACAGAGAAGTGGTGGCAAAAGGAGGTGCCTTTCAGGAACTGCTTTTGTTCTTGCTTCTGTTCTTGGGTACATGTGGACACTCTAAAACCCCATTCAAATTGCTAAATTCACCAATGCGTGTTATCTACCTGTGCACAACAAAAATCTTGAAAATCCTTTCTGAAAATGTGGGGGTAAAATTAAGGGCAGATGCGAACAGGGTGGGAAGAAAATACAGAGTTCACCGTGTTGGAGGTGGAAATATGAATGGGTAAAACAGGATCTGTGTTTTAAACTAGTTCTTTCGACTTGTTGCTACACCATTCAGAAAAAGCACAATAATCCTTTGCCTATGGTATAATGTAAATTAATCTTCTATGTTCTCATGTACAATGAGAACACAACTTAAATCCAGATGGTTCCAAATTTTTTTTAAAAAATGTGTGTGCATAGGAAAATGTAAGCTAGAAATACTGCTTTTACTCCTTTTTTTCCCCCCATCACACATGCTGACTAAATTATGTGGAAAAGCCACTTTCTTTCCACTATTTCACCCCTGAGATCTACTATTTTCCGAGCCTTGTCAGTGGTGTTGTTCCACACTTTTTGCCAGCAATCCTGGTCTGTATTCTTTATGTTCCTTTTGGAACAGTGAATCCTTTCGTAAGAAGATTATTCCTTGATGCCCTGAAGCGGGAAACATAAACAAAAATCTTCAGATATATTGAAACCTGTGAAAATGGTTCCATAGAATGGCAATGGTTGCCAGGATGTGGGAAACAACAGGTAACTAAATAATACTCCTTTGCATATATCGGTAGCACCTCTCCTTTGGCAAAATGAGAGGTCTATGTAATCATGTAATACCTGAAGCTTTGTAGCGTTTTGGGTCGCTTTGCAGGTTTTTGGCCCGTTGCATCTGTGATGAAACTGAGCCCCGAAATATATCTTCTTTGTGGATGGGAAGTTAGTACCTGCGGCTTAACTTTGTTTGAAATCCTGGATGTTTGGACTCACGCTGGCTCACGCTAGGTGCCCAGAAGTATAGGCATGAAATCAGTTTTTGGAAACTTCGGGCTGAATGACTTTGCAGCGTCACATGCTGGGTTTGTTGCAGGGCCAGGAATACAGCCCGGATCTCCTGGCTCCCTACCCACTGCCTGAATGGCAAGGCCAGTCCTCAGCTCCATTTCAAGGGATCCTAGAGAGCACTGGCATTTTAGCAAGTCAGCTGGCAACTTTGCTATGTTTTGTTTAGAATGGTTCACATTCTTCCATCTAATTCCCACACTGAAAATTTCCAGCTTCCTATTTTCCCCGAGCTGTCCCAGCAAGACGTATTGAATATGCAGATGTGATGGCACACACTCACACACGTGCTTTTCCTGAAGCAACCCCTCAAAGTTTGTTCTGGATGTTTGTTTTACTCCAGTTCCTCTAATCCCCAAAGTGACATTAAACAGATATTTTTGTTTAACCTTTGTATGAAACACTCTCTCTCCCTTTATTTGTAAGGATATGTGGTTTTAGTTACATTTCGTTATATTCCCTTGTGCGTGGAGGAGACACTGTGTAAATGAAAACATATTATAATTATTACACACCATGCACAAATGTCTTCTCGGACATCTCCCATAGATGCCTTCTCTAGAACATACTTTTCAACGTGCACGTCACTATATTTTCAAACCCATTCATGTAATAAATAACTGCTTTCATTCTATGAGTGTCTAGCAATATAAGGGCTGTCCGCCCGAAATACATTGGAAATACATTTCAAAGGCAACTGAAATTGTGACCGAGAGGAGGAATAGGAGCTAGGAGGCCTCGTACCCCGTTTCTTAGTGATGAATCTCTCGGTACAAAACCAGCACAGGGCTTGACCGAAGAACTGCACACTGTCAGCACGAGTGAAGTAAAGACAATGAAAAAGCTGGCTTCTGCTTCAAGTGAGGAAGTTATTTTGCTGCAACAGCATAAATCCTTAATAGGATTTCTTGCTTTCCCTGCAATATTCAGACTCAGGCAATTCCTTCTCTCCTCCTACACCCTCCTCACTGCGGGGATGGGCGGATATATCCTCATACACCAGCTTTTGGTGGTCCACACCTGCAAGCACACATACAAGCATAACCCTTCTATGCAGTGCAGCATGCTTCCCTCACCTGCAAGACAAGCAATCCTTACCTTCTCTACAAATACACTATTTTTTGCAGGACAAACACGTTTTTCACTGCAAGAACTTTGCATTTGTCCAAAAAAGCAAAGATTGCATTCCAGATGTATAGCCGTTCCACCTACAGAAATTCCCTAGTCCTGTCTAGTCAACACATTCAATAACATATTGCCCAGAGAGAATAAATATGTTAAAGATAATGGGGGAAAAAATCTCTGGTACCGTAAATGTCCTTTTGAATGATAGCATAAAATAGATCATTTTAATTTTTTCTCTATTTGAGTGGCAATTGGAAGAGCTTAACCCACTGGATTTCTCCCGCTGGGTACATGTTTTCCCTTTACCTTCAAGGGAAGAATAAACACATTTCTTTCTTTGGAAAAAAGCTCTCCTATAGACTGTTCTCTTGTGTTTAGTAAGTTCTGCCTGAGGTATTACTATGAATATGGAGTTAATAATAACTATATTTACATGGTTTCACTGAAGGATCTTTAAGTGCATTAGAGCCTGTAATGTATCACAGCATCCACAGGCAAGATCACAATACCGGTCCTGAAATAAATTTACCTCCCCTTGGCTGATGAAGAAACTGAATTTCAGAGTCAGTCACAACCAAAACGAGATGGCTAAGCAAATCAGCAGCGGTGCTGGGAAGACAAGGTCCCGACCTGACCCCTTGCTGTAGTCACCAGACACAGGGTCAGATCCCCACCTTGCCTAGATCAGCAGAGCTCCAGACGAAGTCACCGCAGCGAGGACCGTTCGTGCCAAATCATCGGCTTTGTACGTGCTCCTCACTGGAAATGCCAATGCAGTGCAATTTAAGTGCCACGTGTTACATGGCCAGAGAGTACCATTAGCATAAAGGTGTGATGCAGCCTCAGTGTGACCGGATAGAGGAGGCAAGCTGTCCCTGCAGGGGACCTGACCTGATGTCCACCCTGTGCCCAGGGTAAAGTTTGGCCACAGGAGAGGATTTTAGCCTCCATCTTCCAAGCTCTGGTTGCTTCTGAGGAAAACGCCCTTCCCTTTGACAAATTAGTGCATGACTGTATACATACCTGAATTTTCAGCAGGAATGAGAATCACTCAGTAGTTACTTGTGTCCTTCTTCAAGTGTGATTCTGAGACCTGGTGACAATCCCACACCATCTGACACTGTAGGTGTATGATCATTCAAAGATGACATCAACCCACGTTGCATCAAAAGAAGCAGTCCTGCCCTCCCTCAGCTCTTGATAGCAAACTGTATTGAAAAACTGGGTGGCATTAAAAGTCAAAATATCCAAGTGCCTTTCTGAAGCTTGCAGGATCATAACGATCTGAATCAGGTACCCTTATCCAGCCCAGCTGCAGCTGGTGCAGGAACGGTGACTTTTAAATCCGTATTTGAAGAGCTGCAAACTGTGAGTACTACTGACTGGACTCTCAGAACAGTTTAGGGCCAAATTCTCTGGTGTCCATCATCCATGAGCTTGAACAGCACTTTCTGAGTAGATGAGGTGTTAGATAAGCACCTACATTTTCGAGATAATTTAACCCCTTGGAGTTTTGCTGCTGGTGGTTACAACATTTTTCATGTCAAAAGCAGGAAGGGGAAAGCTCAGTTTTCCACAGGCACTCCTGAAATCTGATTCCTTGTTTTGAAGCCTAGGTGTGGGCTGAGCTCTTTGGAGGATAAAGCCCCCACCGGTGAAGTGCAGGATGTGCTCAGAAACCCTCACGATGGGTGGAAAGCCAGTCTGGTGACAATTTGCACTGGCTGTGTTGATGTAAAGCAAGTTTTGATTTTCATTAGCTCTGCTGGGCCAGCAGAGCTGTAGGAGGAGAAGATGGGTGCTATTCTAGTGTCTGTACCACCAGCAAAAATGTCACATTACAGTTCATGTTGAGGAGAGAAGCAGGAAAAAAGCGTAGCTTTTTTTGGAAAGCTTTTGGATAGCTTTGGCAGTTAAAATATCTATATAATATGCTTTGAAAACTGAGTCAAATTCAAAGACATTGAAAAGGAATAAATTTGAGTAAAGTGCGCTAGCAATTTTAGTTACTTTTCCAGTCCTTTTTTCTTTCTGCTCAGGGAAGGATTTACAAAGCAGCAAATACTAGTTGCTACACTGGAAACCTCATCTGTTCCAAAGCAGGTAATTTTACACAGAGACATCTTTCAAATTAATTCTTTGTTACTAATTTTTTAAGACTTAGATTTAAATTTTTTTTTTTTTTTTACTACCATGATCTTGCACTTCAGGCCTTGCGGTGGTGACACAGGGGCTTTGGCAGCAGTATGGGTTCAGTAGTCCCTGTCCAAGAAGCTGATGTTCACTCTCTGTGCAGTTGTGCCCTCAGCCTATGGCAGTGAGCTGTGAAATCGGTCAGGGAATGGATCCACAATCAAAAAAACTCCCAGGAATATAACTTTTCTTGAAGTGTTGGTGTGGGTCCATGTGAACTTAACTCAGGCAAAGGTGGTACTGTCGTGGCTCAGCCCCCTCCAGCCACACATTCCTGCCCCACTCTGCCGCGCTTCTGATTCCCACAGGAAATGGTCCAGGCTGTTAAATAAGTAAAGCCCGGTCTTTTCTTTTCATAAGTTTAATTTTGAACCTTTTTAACTCCTTATATCATCTTTTTAACTGCTTATATCATCAAGGGGTTGCACCTTGAAAGAGCAGTGTCCTGTGGCACAGGGCTGGGGTGAGCCCCCAGGGTGGGAGAGAGAGGTCTTTATTACCCTGGTAATGCTGCCAGCAGAACCATGTTGTCAGGCTCTGGCCTCAGTTTTGGCATCCTGGGCTTTAAGGGACCAGCTGGCACATGAACGAATGGACGTGAGCTGACCATGAATAAATTCAGACTGGAAATTAGAGAAAGAGTCGCAGCTTTTTGCATGGTGAGATGCCAGTCAGAGTAGGGACCCCAAATAAACCACGGCTTTCAAGATGCTCACTGAGTTTATATATGGGATCATATGATGTGTCACTGAAAAGAGGCACAACCCTTTGTTCCTAATATTACACTTTATCTACTTGAAAAAAAAATGCAGTGATTTAACTGAACAGTCTAGTTAAATCAGTACAGATCTTAATTTCGAATGCTTTGCTTTTGGTTTAGAGGGTAACTAACCTACACAACACTGATATAACTCTTCCAGATTTGGTTTGCATGAATGCACATTTTGCTGAAAATTTGTATCCGGAAACTCTTTATTTAAGCAGGTAATAATGTTATAATAGCATTTTACAAACAAGATCTTAAATAGGATACTTTATTTTCTGCAGTTAGAATTGCACGTATGTGATTGGTGCTGGAATAAAGGTGAGACATAAAATTATCTTCTTTTTGGTACAAATGTATATGCAGTCTATTCCCAAGTCGGTTTGAACAGTTTTTGCTTAAATCTGTTGCATCCTTACACTGAGGTGTGACAGTATAGAAGATAAGTTCTGAAATTAAATCAGTGTAATCTTCTGATATAGATAGGGCTTTATTTATAGTGTTTCAGCCTTTTCTATATACATTTTTTAATACTAAAACATAATAAGCATGCTTGGAAAATGTTTTTTCTTTGGTTTAGAAACTGTTTATGATAACTATGTAGATGATACAGTTGATACACTGGGGCATTATTCCCAAAATATTTGGTTTATTACTTGCGCTTCAGATGCACTGTATTTGAGCAGGAACAACATTTAATTGATGGCAGAAGTATTTGGTGGTTGAAAGAATGGGAAAAGCAAGCAGATTTTAATTTTGATGCTGATTCAGCAAAAAGGAGTAGGTGTGTGCTTACTTTCAAGCACCTGGTTTAATGCTTTGCTGAATGGAGGTAAATCTGTGCCACACATTTACTGTCCTGCACCTCTCTTTCCCTTTCTGTAAGGTAAGGGAAAAAATAGTGGCTGTTAGAGTTGTTGGGTCTAACGTATGGTGTGTATGTGCTTGTTTTGGAGTTCTAGAGTGGAGGACGAGCTGGTCATTAATGTCATATTCATTAGACTGGACTTTATAAGAACATCTTTGAAGACTCTAACAGGAAGGAGAGAAATTAAATTCAATTTGAATTTATTCCATGGCTTACTGTTTCCTTTGGAAATGTCTGTATCAAGCTTTGCTGGCAATGATTTAACTGACAGGAGGCTTTTGATCCGAGTCAGTCTGACACCAGTCCCTGTGACCTACACCAAGGTGTTGAATGTGCAAGACAGAGCAGTAACCGTGCATCTCCGTGCTTCCCCTGGTCATTCACTCCTGGAGAGCTAAGAAGCACTGCAGCAGCTGCTTAACTGTATTTTAAATATTTCACTGTATTTAAATATTTAAATATTTTAACTGTATTTTAAATATTTAAATAATTCCAGTTAATGGAATTATTACAGAGTATGGAACAAACTAAAAGGAATATATACGCCAAGCAAAAATCAGGTCCAGGCCTGTGAGATGCGGAGTCATAAACCTTCTCGGTTTGGGATGACTCCAGTGGGACTAGGGGAGCTAGACACCCCTTTCCAGAGGATGAAGGGTGCTCCGTGCTTTGGAAGATCAGAGTAAGGAAGAAAACACTTAAAGTCATCCAGCTGTTTCCATCCCCTGGCCTGTTCTGAAATCTCTGCAGAGAACTTGCTTTTGACTTGGACCGCCTTTCGCCGCCTCCTTCCTCACACTGTTGGAGAACTTTGTCCTGTTATCCTTCCTAATCTTCAAGGAGGGGTGACCTATGTGCTCGTAACCACCATAATCTGAGTCCAGAGTTCTCATGCAAATCCTGCAGCCAGCATCGGCTCTCTAGCAGGACGAGGGCTGCCCTCCTGTCACTGCCTGAGGGGTCCATGCTGTGGTCAGCTACGGCAGGTAACAAACCAGCTCCCAGGGTTGTCCCCTGGAAAACAAATAAAGGAGGGATGTGCTTTCTTCTTTTCACTTTCTTCATGTTTTATTCCCCTCTAGGGTGGTTAATCCTCTATGTGAACTTCACACTTGGGGAAGGTGTTGGCTGAATGGCCTTAAGGATTGGAGTCTTTCATTCCTAGAAACCTGTGATCTTGGGGAGCAGCAGCATGGGCTTCCTAACCCTGCCTGGACTTGTGGTTCAACCTGACCTCCTGTGGCTCCTTTGAGGGGGTCTGGGGAAAATTAAGGAGATGGGGCACCTGTTTGGCAAGTAAGCTATGACACCACAGGCCATGTTAAATAAGCCACTGAACGGTCATCAGAGGATAATGCTTGGTACTTTTTTCAAATATATGCATGTAGTGATTTGTTAGATTATGACTACACATGGTGGAGCTGGTCTAATTTCTTGCAGGGCTTGCCCACTAAATAAAGGATGCTAAGAAGGTTTCAGTTTGTGATTAAGGACAATTTGCTGCTGCCCCAGAAACCCTGGTATTCTAGTAGTTGTTGGAACAAGAAGTGCAGAATTCAGGCCAGACATGTCCTGGTTTGGGTCTCTGGCTCTTGTCTGAGATTGCCAACATGCGAATAGAGTTCCCATGGAAAAGGGAACTGGATGGCCTGGATCGGTCCCTGGGGATATCGGAAATCTGGAAGGTTTCCAGGCAGGGATGGTTCTATGTTGCTTCCTTCTTGATTTCAAAAAAACAAAATCGATTTTGTTTCAACACACGCAGCTTCTGCAGGTGCTCCATAGGTTGCTGCTGAGTCTCTTGCACTTTTCTTTGGGACATCAGATCTCAGTGGACCAGGCTGGCTTAACACTGGGATTTAATCTGCTGTAAGAGTACAGCTACCACTGAATCACCTTGAGAGGGAGGAGGGTTATGTCCAGGTTTATCCTTGGAGTTTCCTCCTTTTTTTTGTAGCGGGTGAGATGGTCTTGCTCCAGGTGAGCTCGTTGCTCGTCATGTGAAATATTGTGGTATAAATGACAATGTTCATAAGGATTTACATATATTCTGTACCTTTCACTAATAAGAAACTGTTTTATTCATAGAATCACTATCCTTTTTACCTATTCTTGTTATAAATGGTGAAAATATTTCGTATCTGGCCTCTTGTTGTCTAATACTTCTGCTTTACTTGCAACCTTCCTCCATTCTTGCTCTCCTTGGTGAGGCACTTCAGGGACAGCTGTCACTGGGTCTGCTGAGACTGGCAGGTATATCTTGGCATTTGCTGCACTACATGCCCTGGTGACAGTGAGACTGGATGTCATTGGCCAAGGGAGTCATGGAAAAATGAAAGAGCAAGGTAGTGGTGAAAGGAAATCTGGATCTGTCAGCAGGGGTGACAGGTGATGAGATGCAGAAAAAGGTAGCACATGAGCACATCAGAAGATAAAATTGAGTGTATAAGTACCAAAAGAAACAAGCAGGACATAGGCAGGAATAATCTGCCCTTCCAGCAGAGACAGACAGTGCATAACAATTCAGCAAGGCAAGGCAATGTCAAGACAAAAGAGGCGGACACGAAGGGCTGATGTGCTGGGATACTTTGAGAAGGTTTTTTTACACCTTCTGTAACACCTCAGCTGGATCTGGACCTATGGAGGTCACTTCAGTTGCTGTTTAAGTAATAATCACTATACAAATAACACATTTAGATCTGGGAAGGTTGACACCAGTACAGCAGCATGGTGATACAGTGCTGAGAGCGGGACAGGTCGGGAGCAGCACAGCACCAAATGAGTGGGAGGTGGTGGGATAAAAGATGATTTAGGTTTCTGTGTGAGGGCTGCAATTTAGCTTCAAGGGACTTTTTTTAATCTACACTCCCTCTAAAACTGGTTCAGCTGAATGGGCAGGTATGCAACTTTAATGAGATTCTGAAAGTCTTAGTAAGAACTGTGGTTAAAACCAAGCCTGGCTGCCAGAAGCAGATGTATAGCAGGACATTATGGTACATCTCTTGGTGCCATCAACCAGCAGGCCCATGGCACAGAACCAGAGGGCAGGGATTCCCTTTCAAGCAGCACATGTAAACCCTCCTTCCCAGGTAATGCATCTCTACTGGCTTCTTAAGTAGAGGAGACTCTACTTCAGTGAATATTTTTCCCATCTTGAGTAAGTGTCTTATGTTAGAGAAAGCAATAAATGTTTCTGGATGCACTGGACATTGTGAGGCATTAAAAACAAGCATTGAACCACAGTCAAGTTACAAGAATAAACAGGAACTTGAAAGAGGCTCTTGATCAAGAATGTTTTCCAGTTCTCCCCAGTCCAGGAGAAACTGGACAAGATGCAGAAAAGAGGATCATTGAAGTTATGTGGAAAGAGACTTATATTTTCTTTCAGCACTCCTTATAGCACTTGATGAAGATCTGTGTCACATTTGGGGACATCCCAAATTTTTGGAAAACAATAAGGGTAGGACAAGGAGTTTGCATGAGTAACTCCTTTTCTAATTTATCAGGGCAGTCTTCCAGCCAGGGTTCAACTTTTTTCACGGTCTGCCAAATCTTTACAAATGATCTCATGGACATGACCTCCCCTTCTTCCTTGGAGTCTTGCAGCTTCCCTCCAGCAAACGCAGCAGGGACGGTATTGGGAAAGCAGTGATAGCTCTGCAGCTGCTCCACCGTGACTTTGGAAACTCGATGTGTAAATTTGTGCTTCATGCACAGTTGCCACCTCTGAAAATCGAACAAAGGGAAACACAGGTACTAATTTTAGGCAGCCAGGCAACACAGTAGACAGTTGCCTAGGGCAGCAGACTGTTGAATGCAGCAGAATGCCAAGGCTTTATGAAGACGCAGGCTTGCTGCTGCTGCTTTTCCCTCTAAGAAGGGAGCAGCTAGACCTAGGAAGGGAGCATTAGACCTTTAATCTGAAGGTTGAGATTCCTGTCCCGTTTTCAGGTGACAGCTCCCTGTTTGGCCCAGGTGATCCTCAGCGGTCTGGGTGAAAGCATCAGCACTCAGGGCGCAGCATGGGTTCACTACTGCTGTTTGCGTGAGCCAGGCCTACTCGAAGGGGTGGGATGGGGCCTTTTCCAGCAGAAGCAAGAGCAATCCTCAGTTTCAGAGTTCTTTCTACTGCCCCTTCCTATAGCAGGAGTGGTGTGAGTTGGTGTGAGTGGGCTGCTGCAGGGGAGGGATGGTTTAGGATGAAAGTGGGAGTCACTTGGGTGGTGGGGAGTGGACAGGGGTGATGGCCAGGAGGGGTGGTCTGCCTGGGGTGAGGTTGGGCTCTCCTGGATTTGAGACAGGGGTTAGCCAGGGAACGGAAAAGTGCGTGAGACCGGCTTTGTCCAGGGCCTACCATATACCCGTTACCATAGTGACCCTTCATGTCACTCGTATGGAGCCATCCCAAAGTCCTGCTCACTCCTAGCCTCCTTCCCCTGACCCACCCAAATCCTAATGACTCTCCCAGCATCCCAGTTGGTCATTCAGGATTACCTGCTGGCAGCTCCTTACCCCCCTCTCAGCCCTCCAGCAGCCCCACTTTCACCCCATCTCTTGTCCTCACAAAATTTCACTGACTTCTCCCACCCAACCCTGCTTTGGCAAACAACCTTGCCAAAGCTGTTTGGGCTTAAAAAAATAACCCAAGCTTTTTATTTACAAAATCAAAAGCTCGCTTTCAAGATTTTGGTGGCAAGTAGAAACAGGCGCAGGGGAGAGGGATAGACAGTATTCTTTGGACCACTGGCCAAGTGCTTTGCAGCTTTTGGTCTGGAAGTTGTTGGCTGAGGCTAAATACCTCCAACAACGCCTCACCCTGCTATTACCACTTTATCTGAAGTCATAAACACAGCCAGTGACAAAATTATTTCCAGCACCTTCAAAAGGACTCACTTTTTGTTTCCACCACGCCACAGTGACAGAGGTGGGCCACCAGTCCAGCGCTGCATGGTGGTACATCCTTGTTGCCCCGTGGAGTGCTGCGGCTGCGCACATGCGCTCAGAGAAGCTCACACGAACACGGACGTTGACATCATCTTTATTTGTGGAAGTGCCTCATCGGCTGGTGCCATCTCACATTCCTGGCTGGGAGAGGCACCGGGGCGGCTCGCCACGGTTTACTCCTTCCTCAGAATCCATGAGGAGACTTGGTGAGGGCGAAGCTTGGAGATACACCTCTCCCATCGTGTCATCTGTTTACATGGCGCATGCCTTGTGTGCGTGTGTGAGACAGCAAGGACTTTTTTTTTCCGTGTCCTAGTTCTTCCTTCTGGCTGTGGTGAGATGGAAAGGTGGGATGCTCTCATCTCTGCCAGCAAGAAGGTTTTCTGTATCTGAGGCTGGCTTGGAAATTCTTTAGGTGACATCACACCATGTCTGTGCAGACTCATTGTTTGTCATGGAAAAGCCATTCATCCATACACAACTTCCTTCCTCCCCAGACTCCCAGAGATAAACTTTCCATTCTGTCTATTCCCTATAGAAACAGACCCAAAACACGTATGCGTGGCTACACACACATACACCTCGCCATCCCTCCGTCACGCTCAGGGCTGTGGGAGGAGGAAAAGGGAGGATATAGAAGATGTGAATAAAGTCACCCTGTTTTCTTCAGACGTGGATCCTGCTGTGCCCGAGCAGTAAAACTCCCCTCCCAACGAGGTTCTGGGTCACACAAGGCTTTTTTGTCCAGAGGCTAATTCTGGCACTCACAGCCCCACATCTGCCTGCCAGGTGAGATGGGCCACCAGCTGCAGGTACAGCACATCTGGATGGGGGAGGAAGCGAAGCATGCTGCAAACAAACACAGCAAGTCCACCGTGGCGAGCACGAGGAATTCGATAAAAAATATACTTCAGCGGTCTGAGCTGCTGAGTCTGATGATTCATGTCTCGGGCGCTGCTTGTGAGGCAAAGTGAAAGGCTGGGTACTTGCGGGTCTTGGACCATGTACACCGCGGCCGCAACCTGGGAGTTGCTGGAGGGGACCCGCACGTTCAGCCTGCTTTCGGGGAGCCGCCACTGCAGGGGCAGGGTTGGGGGGATGCCAGGCCCAGCGAGGAGGTTGTGTGGGAGAGGAGGGGGGGGAATTTGTCTGTGGCGGAGAGGATGGGACCGCATGGTGCAGGGTAGGACAGGACGGTGGGAGGCTGCGTAGAGATGGAGGCAGCTGCAGCGGTGTCGATGGTGCGATAAGGCGGCTGTTTCCCCGCGGCTTGAGGGAGGCAGGGTGCGAGGAGCGTTTGTTGCAAGTACCCGCATGGGCCCGGGATGCCCGCGTTTGCTTTCTGCCAGTGTCTGGGGGGAAAGGGCTGAGGAGCTGCCGGATTGCCCCTGCCTTTGAGGTTCCCGGTGGGTCCAGTGGGGAAGGGAGAGGGATGTTTGGACAAGAGGAGCCTTTGAAGCTTTTCTCTTGTCCACCTCCCCTGCCCATAAAGCCATTAGGCTCTGGTGCCAGCCCTATCTGCGCCCGTCGCCGGGAGCCCAGCCGAGCCTCGCAGACCCCCCGCCCGGGGCGCGGGGCTGGGGCCATGGCGTGGGGCCCCTCTGGAGGCCGTTTTGGGGAGGGGGCAGCCCATTGCCGAGCCGGCCCTGCATTACAAAGGCAGCGGGGCCAGCGCGGCGCTTTGATGTGCCCCGCTGGCTCCCCGCACACCTGCGGCCCCGGGGCTCCACGCCGCGCCACGGCCCGCGGGGGCACCGGCAGACCACGGGCCGGGGCGGGGTGGGGTGCATCAAAGGCGGCCAAGCCGGGGGCGGCCCGGAGGCTGCAGAGACCCCTCCCGACGCCCCTAAGGGCGAGGCCAGCCCCACGCGTCTCCTCACTCCCCCCCGGGCGCGACGGGGAGGCTCTGTCGGTGGTGGCGGAGCCCCGGCAGCGCGGCCCCAGCCCCCGGGCCGAGGGCGGGCGGGAGGCAGGGCCGCCGCCGGAGCCCCCGNTCTCCGCAGGGCGCCCCGTCCCGGCGGCCGGCTCTGCGGGGGCTGCCCCAGCGCCGCCGCCAGCAGCAGCAGCAGCCCACCATGACCGGGCCGAGGCTGGCCCTCGCCGCCGCGCTCCTCTGCAGCTGCACCTCGCCGGTGGCCGACGCCAGCTCCTGGTGGTGAGTGAGGGCGCGGGGGAGGCAGCGGAGCCTTTGTCCGCCGCCGCGGGCCGGGGGCCGGGGACCGGGGACCGGGGACCGGGGACCGTCCAGGGGCGGGCGGCGGAGCGGGAGCGGGGCGGCTGCCCTGCGCTCCCCGCAGAAACTTTGCTGCCTCCCGGGCTTCTTTCGCAGCAGCTCGCTTCTTCCCAGGCTCCCCCCTCCCACTGTCCCTGCCCAGTTTCTGGGGACGTGGGACGCAGCCCCTCTCCTCCAGGCATTTCTGGGCTCCTTTTGTACGGGCTCGCTGAAACGCCGTCCGGGCTTTAAGACGTGGGGAAAGCGTAAGGAGAGGATGCGTAAGGTTTCGTACCCGCTGCCAAAAGCCCTGGGAGCAGTCGCGGAGCCCCCTTCCCCTAAAGAGCGGAAAATAGCCTGGCTTGAAGGCAGGCATCGCTCGCTGGTGGTCTGTAAAAAAAGCAGCTCGCTTTCTTCTTTAGCAGAGAAACTGCTGAGCTTTCTCTCTGCCCCCCTCCCCATCCCGGGTGTCCTCTATGTTTAAACTCAGGTTACAAACGAGCTGTGTTTCTCGCGCTAGAGCCCTGGAAAAGCCTCGCATCTGGCAGAGCCGTAGAGGGAGGCAGCTGACATGAGAAATGCGCCCGGGCTTTGGGAGCAGGGCTGGGCTGGGCTGGCGGGGAAAGATGCCGGACATTTCGCGGAGGGGGCCTCTCCCTCCAGACTCCCTTGGGGTTGTTTTTCTCATCGTAGGTCTTTGGCCATGAACCCCATCCAGCGACCTGAGATGTACATCATCGGTGCTCAGCCGGTGTGCAGCCAGCTGCCGGGGCTCTCCCCTGGGCAGCGCAAGCTCTGCCAGCTCTACCAGGAGCACATGGTGTTCATCGGGGAAGGGGCCCGCAGTGCCATCAAGGAGTGCCAGTACCAGTTTCGGCAGCGGCGGTGGAACTGCAGCACGGTGGACAACACCTCTGTCTTTGGGCGGGTCATGAAAATAGGTAGGAGCACAGGGCAGGTGCTGGGCACAGGCCGGCTGTCCCTGTGCAGCTTTCTCCCTTTCTTCAAATACACATGCAGGAGTGATGAGCCCCATTAGCACCGCTCCTAAAGCTGCCTTTAACCAGCTTTTCCATTCCCTGGTGTGCTGGTGCTGCCTGTGCGCTGCCTGTGCCTGAGCGAGTGGCAGCAGTGCACCTGAGCCACAGCAGGAGCTAGCTGGGGCAGCAGGGGGGACGGAACGGGGT
>VYZW01045205.1:103694-132792 GCA_013401315.1 Balaeniceps rex
CCCCGCCCTGTTCTGCCACTTTCTGTGTAAACCTAAGAGATTTTTATAATTCCTGCCCTGCTGGCCGTAAGAGGCACATCGAGAGGCCGTTGCTGCACTTGAATTGAGGTGTGACCAAGCTGCATTGTCCCAGCTCCTTTTGAAATGCAATCATCTGATGGCAAGAAACTGAGAAATCCGGGCTTGGTTTGATGTGTCCGACAGCCAGGACAATAAAGAAAAGGTGTTAAAACAGCCGCTTACACACACACACACACACACACACACACACACACACACACAAACTCTCACCAACCCCAGGTTTTGTTTCCCACCCACAAAGCTGATCATTTACACTGAAGAATCCAGAACCAGCATCATTTCTCAGTTGTAAGTGTTTCAGGGAAAACACTTAGCAACGGATGGAAAAAGATGTCCAGCTCCTGCACCCCCAGCTGCCCCCAGCATTGCTTGCACCTTTTTGGTTTCACTCTCAAAAAAAACGCATAGGCAGCAGGACACCAAGAGATGCATCTTTAATACCTCTGGGGCGCCAAGGCGATAGGGCACCAGGGTAGCCAACTCCCGTGATCCCTTCCACTTGATCCTGAAATTCTTACGTGTCATCCTGGAGAATTTTAGGGACTTTTTTGCATGTGCTACTCAACCTTTCAGAATCCCTAATTCAGCCTACCAGAGCCATTCTAATTTCTCCCTTTCTGCCCAGCTCATACTCCAGCAAATCCCCGCTTCTCTGGGGTACTCCCCTGGGAAATGCCATTTCCTGAAGCGTACTTTCAGCTCCTGACACACGTCCAAGGCATCTACGCATCCTTGATCTCTTGCTTTCTGATAGCAGGGGTGGTGGCCAGATGAGGCTGCATGCAATCCCAGATTGTTAAAACTTGTGCTTCGGGATATGAAAACTGAAACTTCAGCCACCAAAGGGAAAGGACAGAAAATGCACCTCCACATCTCCCTTCTGGTGTCCCTCACATGTAACTTATCCCAAAGAATGGGGTAAATTTCATATCTCCAAATTGATCCTAGTGACTCCACAAGAACACAAGAAAACAGGAAATTCCCCTTCTGGAGCAAACCCCCTCCTCTTCTTCAGTACCTTCCTGCAGCCCCAGGTTGGTCCAGTGGGTGAGTCCACACCTGGAGAAAAGAAGTAAGGCTGAAGTAAGAGAAATCAAAGATCAGAGGTGAAGGATGAAAAGCAGTCAGGAAGGATCAGAGGGTGTATGGGAAGAAGGGACTAGAGTGGATAGTGGAAGAGGGAAGATTCCTCCTCTCTAAAATGAATTTGACCCTGTTAGTTTAGATTTGGATTTTGGTGAGGAAAGAGGTGGTGTGGGTATGTGATGGGTATGTCCAGTACCGCTGCTGTTGTTTGGTTTGTGTGTGCGTGCTTTTGTTTGCTAGGACCACTGTTGCATCTCTAGTAGGAATCTGTGGATGGTAGTGTCTCTGAGGTGACTGACTGCAGTTGCCCACTGTTTAAAAAACTATCCTAACAACAAGTTTTGAGCCCGGCTCCTTTAAATACTCTGGTCAGTTAGAGCATGTTTAGATGTTTATCTCCAGCATAAGACAGCACAGAAGAGAAGTAAGAAAAGTGTCGCCAAAGGTGGCCTGGGGTGTTGCAGGGTCTATGATGATTCATCATTGCTGCCTATGTCAGTGATAAACTGCTGTGGAGAGGGATACTGCCTCTTCTCTTAGTTCCACCTTCCGCTTTTACTTTTTCTTACTTTGTAACGAGGCATTGCTCATCATTTCAGCAAATCTGTTTTCCACACTGGGGAAGAAAACAAAGCCTTTCAATCTCTCAGGTTGTGTCAGCTATAAAGTCATTCTTCCCTGGGTTCATACTGTGTGCCTGTCTCCTGTTTTCAACCTCTGAGCCCCAATTCTGGACCACAGCCCTCTTTCTGTACTCTGTGCCAATGGCACAAGAAAGGCCTGGAGACCAGAATATCTGCAAGAGTGCAGAGGCATGCCAGAGTGTTGGGGGGGGAGTGGGAAGAGATAAGAAGGACCCAGAAGGTGTATAGTGTGCCAGCAACCCTCGGCTGCTCACCCACCAACGAGGGCATGGCCTATATGATATGATTTCTTGAGCTGCTCTACATTGTGAGAGGGGAGGAAAACCTGCCCTGGCCAAGTCCAAAGCCTGGGAGATCGTCGGGAGAGTGTTCACTCAGAAACCTGGAAGATTCGTTTCCTTTCCCCCTTGCAGAACTTGGCTCAGCTCGGAAATGGGAGACCCGGTTGGTCTGTGTTTAATCATTACACCTTCATTTTGTGCATTTCATAGAGGTGAGGCAGTCCAATGATACAAAGCTTTTGTAGAGGCATCCGTAGCACTGAAGTAGGCTGCTTTTTAGCATTGGTTTTTTCTAGTGTTTGTGTTGTCACGAGAATTGCTCTTACCTTTTAAATGTGGTTTATTCACTAATGATATCTGGCAATGTACAAAAATTATGTTTCTGAAGTTGCTTCTTGTTCTGTCAATAGAGATTTTAGACTGCACGTGTGTGCATATATATCCCTATACATTATATACAGACATATTCCTTCTACATTTATGAGGGAGAGGACAGAGCACCCAAAAATAGTCGTGTTAGAATTTCCTCAGGGAAGGAGAGAATATATTTCCTTCAGCTCAATCCTAAATGCAAGGCTGGGGTTTCCAGGTTAGTCCAGTCATTTCTGGAGCCAAAGATCTTATCTCTTCTGCCTTTTCAAATGCAAAAAGGAAAAAAGAGGAGTCTAAGAGAACAAAGAGAAATATTTTTCCTCGTTTTTTCTTCGAGATTGGCAAACTTTAGGGAAATGCTTTAGAAAAAAATCCGTTGAAATGAAAACTTTTTCATCAAAAAAGTTCGAGCGACACATTTTTATCATCTTGGTGTCAGCCTCCCCACTGAGGTCCGTTCTTCTCCCGCCTCCTTCTCCTGCAGCTCCAGAAAAGCAAGCCGTGGGGACTGACACCTTGCCTGGGTACAGCTCACGCTGGTATCCTCGCCAGTGCCGCCCGAAAGCCGCTGCGGCCCCGGGCTCCCTGTCCCGATGGCGGGTGGCCGGCGGGCACAGGAGGGCAGCAGAGCTCCGCGGAGCTCCGCGCCGGCGGGCAGAGCCTCCCGGGGACCGCGGCCCCGGGCATTGTCCCCCGAGTCTGGCCAGGGCACGGCAGCCCGGGGTGACTCCGTCCCACCGCTCGGGAGAGCTCGGCAGAGGCGTGCGAGAGGGCAGAAGGAGGGTTACTGTCTGACCGTCTCTGTTACCGCTGTTCACGTTTGCACAAATTTGGGGAATAACACCCCGGTCTGTTTAGATGATGGCACAGTGGCGTGGAACCGGAGTGAATTTTGAGACGATGAGCGTGAACCCCAGATACTTTTCCAGGGCTGGGAAGCGTCGTAGGAGAGCAGAGTAAACTAGGGTGTATAAGCCCACAATTGCCAGCTACAAATTTGCTTGGTATTAGTGCAGAGATTCACGCACGCATCCGATCCCGCCTCCCAAACCAAGCCGCAGTCTTCCAAACCTACATCTAGCTTGCACCGTGGTTTGTTCTGTTTTGTGGGCAGCAAGGGGAAAAAAAAACACCCACCGTGACTTGCTTCAGCCTCTCCCACCACCATCCTCAGCAGCCTAAACAACTCATGCGGATTCAGGGGCTGCATATTGAGTTGTGCTGCTGCATTTGAAACTTGGAGGTGGTTAAAACATGGACAGTAAAAGTGCAAATCCGGTCTGTGCTTTCAGTACAGGGATCTCAGTCAAGCTGTAAGGATGCTAAGCACCTGGAGCCATGCAGGCTCTGTTGCACAAGCTGTAACACTGGGAGGTCCTTTCCTTGTATGTTTTTTTTAATCTCTATAGATGCAGGGGGTGCTCTACTTAACAGGACGATTGGTGTGTCCGCAGGGCTCTCACCATACAGGCACGGACTGGTGGGGGCAAAACTGCGCATTGCACCGTTACCTTAAAATAGCCATAACATGCAAAACAAACTAGCTGAGTAAAAGCTTGATTTTGGTTGCTGAAAAATGACCATAACTCCCTTATGGGCTTGTCTCAGCTGAATTACCTTAACTAGGAGTCACTCCTCTCTACTTCTTTGATCAGGGTGGTTTGGGGGGCATAGTCCTCTCCTTATGACCTGCTAGTAAGGCCCTCCCTTCTATATTATGCATCCTATAGCATTTTATCAGGCTTGTGCTGTATTCCAGAGCAGAAGCCCTTAGTGTACAACTCTCATGGTGGGTGGAAAGTTGTTCACAAGTTGTTCTGCAAGGTGGATGCCATTCACAGCCTTGCCTTTGTCTTGGGTCATTACCACTAAGCTGGTGATAAGCTGCTATTAATTACAGATTGTCAGCACATGCAAATTGGAACAAGAGCATACCAAAAGCATCAGCTCAGTCCCACTGAGGGAGCTGGCACTGAGAGCCTCGTGGGTTGGTGACAAACTGTTCTTGGAGGATCTGCCCTCTGAAGTCATTCAAATTTGCTTGAGAGAATTAGAGGGTTGCCTCTTGCTGGGGTTTGGTGTAAGTAGCTCTTCACAATCAGATTGCTTATTCCAATGAAGCTTTGGCAGTTGTTCTCTTTATCACCTGAAAGATGCACACAACGACTCTGAAGGTGTCAGTTTAGCTATTTATTACACCGTGTGGTGAGAGTGCAGGTGTGGATTGCTTCCTTCTCCTCCTCATCCCCCTCTACTCCCCGCCTTCAGACCCACAGCACTTGCTGGTGCAGCACGCTTGGCCTCATACAGTCTTCTGGCTGCGTTGGTGCCCCGGTCAAATTGGGGCTGAATCACTGCCAGGAATACATAGCTGGAGACCCGATCCAGCTGCTTGGCTCAGACTCTAAGCTGTATAGAGCATACACTCCAAGCAGGGCAGTCTCTAGTAAACCTGCTAATGGAAAGTTTTTACATTTATTATTGTCTGCATGGGAAAGTTTTACTTATTCCAGCACTGCAGTTCTGTAGGCCTTGGGAGAGCCTCTGCCTTGATGCTGTAGTGTAAAAATGGGGTTCCTTCGGTTTGTTTCAAAACAATTTTCAGCTGACCTTATGTAAACCAAAATAAGGTTGATGAACTGAGGAGCCCATAAAGAGTGCTTGTCCCAGTTAAATGAAAACCGTTCCAGAGTGATATCTGGCTTAACCAGAACGCTCCTTTTCCACAGACCGAACCTCATTAGTTGTTCTCAGTGATTATTGGCAAATTCAGTGGCTGAGGCAGCAGCTGTATTTTCAGCAAGTGAATAACCCTCTTGCTGCTTGAGAGTTTCCTCTGGGTTAAAATGAGAGCATACTGAAGGGCTGATCTGAGAGGAAGGAGGCTGAGCACTCCCTGCCTACGGTGTTGCTGTTTCTTTTGGGCAAGGCCTGGAGTTTCCAGGGCTCTTAAATGGTCAAACATAAGTATAATAAAAATAATAACGCTTGAGAAGCAGCACGTACAAATTCATGAAGAACATGCTCTTCCCGAGAATAATCCTCCAGGTGACAGCATGCATCTCAGCCCATTCCCTGGTGTGTGTCAGAAAATCAGATTTGGGTTTGATTCTGGTTACACAGAAACTGCCAGCTCTGGACAGTTAATTGACTGGAGCTGTTATAGTGAAATGAAAACAAAAACGTGATGCAAGCATCTGTTATGACAGTTCCCCCTCTACCAGAACAGGTGGTGCCCTTGCGTTTGACCACCCCGTTCCTTTGTTCCAGTTAATTCCATGCACCTTCTCAGAGCACACCATGTCCTACTGTCCGGAGCCCATTTGCTTTCTCCTTGCTGCAGGTTGCGTTTGTTAAATGAGATCTGTCTCTCGTTGATTTGCTTCTCACATCTCTCTCACAGGAAGCCGAGAGACTGCTTTCACCTACGCTGTCAGTGCTGCCGGGGTGGTGAATGCGATCAGCCGGGCTTGCCGTGAAGGAGAGCTCTCCAGCTGTGGCTGCAGCCGGACCGCCCGGCCCAAGGACTTGCCCCGAGACTGGCTGTGGGGTGGCTGCGGGGATAACGTGGAGTATGGATATCGTTTTGCCAAGGAGTTTGTGGATGCCAAGGAGAGGGAGAAGAACTACGTGAGAGGTTCAGAGGAGCAGGCTCGCATGCTGATGAACTTGCAGAACAACGAGGCTGGTCGCAGGGTAAGATGAGCGCTGGCCCTTTCGTCTTTCTCAGAGGCAGATTCAGAAGGCTTGAGATAGCTAGATACCAAATTACTTGGAGGTTTGATGAGGGATAGTCCAATGATGCCCCAGTAACAGTGTATTCGTCACATATTCTGCATTTTTGTGAATATTACAGACAATATTGACAATATTATATTCCAGTTTTAATGGCAGGCTTCCGTTGCCAGCTAAAGCCAGTGAGTTTTTGGGTCTGTTGAGATACTGTATGGCACACGCATGCAGACATGTAAGCCCTTTTCAAATAAACTAGGTGCTGTCATGGCTCACTTTCAAGGTTTACATCTCAGAAACTGGCTTCCCAGAGCTGCCAAAGTGACAGGCTGGTGGTGAAAAGAAGAATCTGTTGGCATGCAGAGTTCTCTTCTACTGCCATCATTCAGATTTTTGGGAATGTAAGGCCAGAAGCAAACATCAAATCAGGCTACCTGTCTATCTCTGAAACTTACGCCTGGCTCAGTTACCTTGGTACTGGGCAAAATAAATAATTTGCATCTAGGTGACAGACACTTTCTGAGAAGATACACAGTTTTGATCTGGAGACCCCTAGGGATGGAGAATCCATCACTTCCCTTTGTAGTATGCTACCATCATTAATCACCCTGTTTCAACACTGTACCTCATTATCATTTTAATTTATCTGGTGTCAGCTTCCAATCAGTTCTTTTTCTGACTTTTACAGCTAGATCCGAAAGCCTCTTACTAATCAGAATTTCCTCTGCATAGAAGTATTTATGTACTGTGATTTATTCACCACTCTTTCTTGATAAACCAGATTGAGCACTGAAGACTCTCTCACTTTCAGATGTTCTCATCAGCCGTCAAATCATTTTCACATCACTTTAGTGTACCCTTTCCAGTTTTCCCATATCCTTTAAGAAACTGGATACCAAAATGACATGCTGGGGTCTGGTATTGGTCTCACTGATGCTGTAAACGTAGGTGAAGTTGCCTCCTTTGTATGCATTCAGTGTATGCACATTTGCTTTTTACACAATTCCTCTGTCTGTGACTAATAGCCTGGAAGGTGTAGCATCTTTCATATGTGGTACAACTGTGTAATCCTCCCTCTTTCCAAGTGTAGAACAGGGATACTTACTTGAACATTTGTGCCTTTTCCACAAGGTGTTTAAAATTTTTATCATTCTTCCTTAGGAGTGAGCTTTTCTACGGTTGATTTTATTTCTAAATGCATATTAAAAAATCTTATTAAGTGTACTTAGCCTTGCTCTTTTGCACATTCTTAACTAATAGCCTTAGTTTCCTTATCAATTTTCTGCCCTTTCTTACTTGTAATTGTTACTGAATTATCTTTCCCTTTCCCATGTACATCTGTCTTTTCTGCGTGTAATTTCGGCTTCATTTTGCCACCAAAGCAGATTTGCTCTGGTTTTTTGATTGTGAAATCAATGTGTCAGGCTGAAGCATTGCAAATAGTCCATGCTTCTTTTGCAAAATCAAATCAGGGTGAATTTGCAGTAGGTGGAAAACTCTGGACTTGAAAGCTGTAGAACTCAGTGGGTTTTGGCTTGGGTCTTTTTTGAGGGGGGACTTGGAAGGGCAGAGGGTCCGCATTTGCTTAGAAATGGGGGGGCATTCCTGCATGGAGTAGTAGCCTGAAAGTGACATCCTTCTTTGCATTACTTGTTTTGAACATCTTACATGTCTGGAGTCATGACCTTGGATTACTACAAATAAATACCCTGCCTAAAATAGGGAGTGAATATGTTATGAGACTTTTTAACAGCCAGTCCTGTTGCCTTGAGGGATCCAGAGACAGAGTACGGCCAGTAGTTTGAGGCGCCAGTTGAACTGTAGTAACATCTGTATTAGAAGATCAAGTCAGAAGATACTTGCTCCACAGCATGGGTAAAACACTACCCTGTCTTGTTATTTCTGTTATATGGGCAAGAATCTCACTGAGCTGTGATTTCAGATGATGATGCGGTTTTAGATAGAAGAAACCTTTGTCCTGCTTTAAGGACAGAGCTAAAACCAGTTATGTCCTGCTAGTTACGTGCCTGTCTGCACTACAGTGCAGAAAGTTGTTTAAATTGTGCTTGGAATGCTACAGTGCCCGTGCTTCTTTGGACTCCATAGACAAGCTCTCAAGGTGATTTCTGTGTCTCCAGTTAACACAGGACCTGGACAAAAGCTTTCCAAAGGGGCCAGCAAAAGACAATGTTATTTCAAGCTTGGTTTTCATAGACTCTGTAGAACACATGGCCATAGTAAATAACCTTCATTTAAATGAACACAAGTCGTTTTAGATTAAAATAAATGGAAGTATAAACCAGTGTGTAATTAAGCTTGTGGATTTCAAAGAACAAACTCTGATAAACTAAGGGAGCTGGTTAGTAAACTCAGCCGAGGAACTCGATGTGGAGGAGGTCTGGAACTTTTTCAAGTCAAAGATGCTAAAGCCATTACAATTCTGCATGCCAAGCAAGAGGAAAAACTTGTAGGAAGAATATCCAGACCTCACTGAATGAATAACTACCACAGAGAAGCTGTTAGGAACAGACCGAGAGCCTACGAAGAATGGAAAAAAAGAACTGATAGCAAATAAATAACGAAAAGCTCTGTCTTAGAGGTCAAGAAGTGTAAAGATGAAGTGAGAACAGTAAAAAATCACGCTGAGTCAGACCTTGCAAAGGGTAGTAAACTAAACAGCAAAAGTTTTTTAAACTTTGCAAATTGAAGGAGACTGGAAGAAAGGAGACTGCTAGTCAATGAGGATGGGGCTGATTCCAAAGACAGAGTAGTTTTGGTACCCAAAGTAAGCGAGTGCTTTACCTGGGGCTTCAAGTCAGAATGGGGGGCATTGCTCGTGGGGAGGGGTACCGTATGTCTGCTGCACAATGGAGATGTCTTTTTCTGTCCTCAACACTTCTGCCTAGGGGAATAAGTGCTCGTAGTGTAGAATTTTAAATCCCCCTGGGACTGTGCTTTTTGGGGGAAGCCAGGCAAGGTCTATCACAGTAGGCAATGGCTGATGGTGCTGGCACCCTGTGGGAATGAGGAAGGCATGAGGAGGCAGCTGTCCTGTTCAGACAGATAGAGGAAGAGGAGCTGAGCAGCAAGTACTGGAGTTTGGGGCCAGTGGACCTGAGGCGGGTGGGATGGTGCAGGGGGCTGCTGATGGAGGGGAGTTTGGGATCAGGTCAGATGATTCAGATGGGAGTCAAGTGGCAGCAAAGGGTTGGAAGAAGGGATGGCTCTGGAGTAAATGAGAGTGGGGCTTTGGGGTGGATTGAGTGGATGAGGATTTGAGGGTAGTGAGGAATGGAGATGCTGGAATTGGGAAAGGAGATGAATATGAAAGGATCTGGATGGAGATGAGACCTGGGGTGGCTCTGAGATGGCATTGCTACGGGTTCCACGGTTGTCTGGTCAGGGTGGTGTTTGGCCAGTACAGGGCAGCCTTTCCTCTTGGCTCTTAGAAATATATTAGCATGGAAGCAAAGGAGAAAGGCTGGAAATGGAAATTATCACAACCAAGGTGGAAGCAAAGCTCAATGTAAAGCTCTCAAGACACAGGGAGTGCTGACTTTCTTTCCTGGCACTCTGAAAGAGGTGGCACCTGGCAGCACAGACAGTGGGACCTTGGCAGCGTTTACAGGAGGACCTGGGGGAAAGGATATCTCAGAGGAAGATACTTTGAGAAGAATTTCTCAAAGATTGATCACACAGTCATTTAGAACATCACTGATTTCCTAAAACGCAAAATAGATCTGATAGATCTCATTTATCTGAACGTCTGTGAGGCATTTAATGTATTTCCCACATGGGAAACACTTGGTTAAATTGGGAAAGATAAGGAAAAATGCAGCAGCTATGAGGTAGACAAGAAACTGGTTCAAGGAAAGATGACAGTAAGTTGTGTGAAAGGACGTATCTTGATCTTGACAGAGCTTAATTAGCAGAGTTCTTCAAGGACTTGTCTCAAGACCAACACTTAGTATTTTTGTTTCTCAGCCTCAACACAAGAATTAGGAATGGGCTGATGAAATCTACTGATGATGCAAAGGTGGCAGGTATTATGAATTCACAGGAGAATCTGAATTTTGTACAGCAGCTAATGACATCCAATAAAACTATATTAAGACCATCATTTGAGATCTTGTATGAAAAACATTTTAGTCATTAAGAAACGAGTAGAAAAGAATTGGGCGCAGCAGTCAGCTGCAGATGACTGCAGATGTAATGTGGCTCGGAAGGTGGTAAATATCCTATAATGTACTAGGGAAAGTCTTTTCATAAAACATGAGGGAATACTAATGCCATTGTATTAAGTTCTCGTGAGGCCCCAAAATATCGTATGTTCTCATATTCCCAAGCAAAATGACCTCAGACTAGAAAAGGCTTGTTATGGTTGACCCAAGGGATAGGAATCTTTTCTTAAGAAAGGGGGCTAGAAGAGCTTGCCATGTTTAGCCTAGCAAAGTGAAAGTTGAGAGAGGATATGACTGATGTCTGTGTTAGCAGGAGAAATAATAGGGGAGGAAAAGTACTTTTTAAGCAAAAGGCCAATTTGGCACAATAGCAAATGGGCATAAAGTGAATACATTTAGGCTGGAAATTAGAAAAAGATACTTTATCATTGGAATAGTGATCAGAATAATGGTTGCTGAAAACCTAATTGCTTTTAAAAGGGCACTATATACATTTAAGGAAAATATTATTTGAAGCGGTGCCTACAATAGCAAGAGATCATACTTAATAACTGAGGAGGTCCCGTCTAGTCCTGCATTCCTAAATGTTAAGTTTTCACTTCTGAGATTCTGGTTTTGGAAGTAGGAAGGTGCATGTGTAACTCCATACTCCCGAAAGTTGGTGCTGAAAGAAAGGAGACACGGCAGTGAGCATTACTAAGTGGCCACCAGGTGCCATCCCACATACAGCCTTGCCCCGCTTTCCCAGCCAGTGTTTCAATTGATGTCTTCTGATTTCTAGGCAGACTTTTGGCATGTCCCCTCGCTCAGTTTCCTGTAGGTGAGAAAGTTCTCCTTGAACCCTGAGGAAGCTCTGGTGGCAGGAGAGAAGATCATCTGCCTGCTCTCTGTGGTTCTCAGAAGGAGCTGAGAGGGACAGGAGGGGACCAGAGGTCTTTTATCTTTCAGGCAGTCCTGACCCTATCACCCCTTCACTCCACGTTGGAGTCCTTGTGGTGGTGGCTCCTGTCTTTATTGCCCTTGTTTGTTTGTCTTTGGCTGTTATCTCAATATGTCCTTTCCTTCCATCTGTCTTTTTCTTCCAATTGGTCTCCATTACCCTCTCTTATTTCCCCCCATTCCTTATCTGTCGCCCTGTCTGGCGGACTGTGGCGGTCAGTCCTTCTGCACTGTTTACCCAGTCGGCATATGGCAGGCCTCAGTCATCAGTCACTCAAGCCACTGCCAGAAGAGCCTGGAAGGGGGTCTGGCTAATTGACCACATAGGAATTCCCCATTAATTCTCTTCCCGTTCCCATTCTTGCAAGAAAAGAATTGGAAGAGAACTTGGGCTTATGGGAAGGGGCTTTAAGCCTTTCCATTAGAGGCGTTTTCAACCTGTCTAAGTGGCGTGGCCATCGATCAGACCCTGCCCTCAGAATTGCATGTGGGGTCTGTTATTCTTTACCTTGACCTGAGCCCAGTCAGAGAGGAATTTCTCCAATTTCCTCTGCTTTCTCCCCATCCGGGCAGCAAAGGGGGAGAGTGGGAGAGCCATTTAGAGGCTGAAGCTATGGTTACCTCCACAGGACGTTGATAGTGGGAGCTGCGGGGGGCTGAGTGGCGCCATGCTTACCTGTGATAACTGGTAGCGTTCGCATTCCCCTGCACAGCTACTACCCACATGGGCCAGATGTTTTGAGCATCAGTTGCTTAAAGCCAAGTCAGAGTGAACTCAGTCCCATGACATTAACTGAGAGGGATTGAGTTGCAGTGTTTTTCTAAAGGAACAAAGCCCAGGATTAGGAAGAATCATAATACTTTATAAAAACACATGCAAGGGCAAGGGAGGCACGAGTGGCCTGGGATTTGACAGAACCATAACCAAAAAGTGCTAACACAAGCTTATAACAAGCAGGCTGGCAATGCAGTGAGGATATAGTAAGTGTCTGGGGCTCGGGAAATTCAGCTGTAGCTCTGTCTGGTTACAGTACAGCAGGAATCCTTAAGTAACGGTGTGGTTGGTCCTCTGCAGTTGTAGTTTGATCCAAGACAAGTGCTTAACTCCCAGCCTGTAGCTGTTACATTGCGCCGTGAGGGATTGCCTCAGTAAATTGAGCTCCGAGGAGCAGAACTAAAGCTTCTCTGTTTTAAGGACTCACTCCATTGACTTTCTTGGGAGCTGGGTTGGCCTCCATGTGATTTAGCCATTAAGCCAAATTGAATCTTCACTAGCTGTCAAAAGTACTAGACGTTAGTTAGACCAGGAACAACCGGTTGTTGTAGGAGAACTCTGACCTCTCGCTGCTGGTCCAGAACGTAGTCGTAGGCAGACAGTTTTGCTTGCACTATGCTCAATTGCCTTAATCACCTACTCCTTGGCAAGCGAATGCAGAGAGCTGGGAAGCTTTCTTCTGTGTCGGTGAGTGAGACAGAAAAGAAACCTCAGTGTTTGGCTGCTTTCATCGGCAGAAAACCTGGCTAGAAGACATATCACCATCTCCTTCAGAACATCCCAGTTTTCTCTCACGTTCCTTGATCTCCCCCACCAGATACAGCTGGTGGTAATTTTGCAGCTGATGCCAAAACAGCTCTGCTTGGCATGCGGGATCTGGCAGCAGCACTGCCCTGTGAACGTGCAGGGTGCAGGACGGTCATGGGAGAGCAGATGTGAGCCTGATGGTGAGAGCATGAAGAGCAAGGGCTGGGGGGGGTAAGCTGCCATGACATGGCGTAGCTCTGATGGCGTGGGGATGCCAGCTCTTTGCTTTGCAAACTCTGTCAGTGCCTGTGAGTGCTGACGGGATCTCACATAATTTGCAGTTTTGTACCTGTCTCTGAAATTAATGGAAAGAACAAACCCAACCTGCATTTCAGTTTATTTTCCTAGGATTTGAGCTGTGTTATTCTAGAATATTTTTCAATATTTCTCTCTCCTCCCAGCTAGTGCGGGGAGGAGGAGAGTAACCACCGTTTTGCTTTAGACCCCATACTTGTTCTGCTGAAGGTTTAACACTCACTGGCCTGAATTTTCAAGATTATTTGCTGATTCTGATGCCGGATTTTCAGGGGTATGATGCATCTACAGCCCCCGCAGAGTCCTGAAAAGGTAGCTGAAAGTATTTCGGAAAAGACGGCGCCGAAAGCTTGCGTTTGCTGTTTAAAATGTAGGCCCTTCTGCGTGGAGACAGTCCTATTAGTGCAGTGAAAGGTCTGGGCACAAGATGGCGCAGGTTTGCAGCGAGGGCTTGCAATTCGGCCCCGCTATTCAAGGAGGGCGCTTGGTTAACACCTCGAGCAGAGGTGAGCAGCTCTCCAGGGTAGAGGTGCTCATCCCTCTCACCACCATTGCCACCCCTGCTTGCTCCTCTCTGGCAAGCGACGCCTGCTCTAGACGCTGCCCCTGAACGAGCTGCTCTCAGCAGAGGTGGAGGGAAAGGGTGTGGGTCCCTGGATTTGTTTCAAAAGGATGCAGATGTATCCCTACAATGATAGCATCGGTTCCTGGTGCAGGTGGTGGAAAATGGGCAGGTTCCCAGGTGTTCCCTTTTCGCAGCTCTGAAGGGAAAAACATGCAATACCACGGTGGTCCGTGAGACTGGGGGAATTTCCAGAGTCCATGTGGAGAGGACTCTTTCTCCTTTCCTGCTCTTGACCCTGCTGTCAAGTCAGAAATCTGCCAGGGGAAAAGAAGGTGCGTGTCCTGGTTTCAGCTGGGATAGAGTTAATTTTCTTCCTAGTAGCCGGTATAGTGCTGTGTTTTGGATTTAGGATGAGAATAATGTTGGTAATACACTGATGTTTCAGTTGTTGCTAAGTAGTGTTTATACTAGTCAAGGACTTCTCAGCTTCCCATGCTCTGCCAGGTACACAAGAAGAGGGGGCACAGCCAGGACAGCTGACCCAAACTGACCAAAGGGCTATTCCATACCATATGACATCATGCTCAGTATATAAACTGGGGGGAGTTGGCCATGGGGCAGCGATCGCTGCTCAGGGCCTGGCTGGGCATCGGTCAGATGGTGGTGAGTGGGTGGTGAGCAATTACATTGCGCATCACTTGTGTATTCCTTTATCATTATTATTATAATTATTTTCTCTTCCTCTGCTGTCCTATTAAACTGCCTTTATCTCAACACACAGATTTTACTTCCCCCCCCACCCCCTGATTCTCTCCCCTATCCCACTGAGCTGTGTGCGGCTGTGTGGTGCTTAGTTGCCGACTGGGGCTAAACCACGATAATGGGGTGGGGAAGTCATGTTTGGAAGCAGTGTGACCAGAAGTAGAAATATTTAGGGAACAGGAACACAGCAGTTGCAACAGGAGGAAGAGGAGACTTTTGTCTCTTCTGAAGGGCGAAACAACAGAAATAGGGGGATAATGAAAGCGGTTATGAAAACGTGATGAATTCATTGTAATTAAGCCAGCTGCCAGTGCAGCAGGAATAAATGCAGCTTTGCCTGATTGTGCTCCTTTTCCTGCAGGCTGTGTACAAGCTGGCAGACGTGGCCTGCAAGTGCCATGGTGTGTCAGGCTCCTGCAGCCTCAAGACCTGCTGGCTGCAGCTGGCTGACTTCCGCAAGGTGGGCGACCTGCTGAAGGAGAAGTACGACAGCGCTGCTGCCATGAGGATCAGCCGCAAGGGCAAGCTGGAGCTGGTGAACAACCGTTTCAACATGCCGACGCAAGAGGACCTGGTCTACGTCGACCCCAGCCCGGACTATTGCCTGCGCAATGAGACCACTGGCTCGCTGGGCACTCAGGGCCGACTGTGCAACAAGACCTCAGAGGGCATGGATGGGTGTGAGCTGATGTGCTGCGGACGGGGTTATGACCAGTTCAAGAGCGTCCAGGTGGAGCGTTGCCACTGCAAGTTCCATTGGTGCTGTTACGTCAAGTGTAAAAAGTGCACAGAGATCGTCGATCAGTACGTCTGTAAATGAAAAGAGCCACCAAAGCAACAAATCTATATTATATAAATCTATATAAATATATTTTATATTTGTATAAATAAACAGATGATGATAATAATTAAAGAAGCTTATTTAAGAGACATTTTGGTTTTGAAATTTCCCCCATCAGGCCGGCTGGTTTGCCATTCCTGCAGTTCTGCTGGGGAATTTGTCTTTGGGTGCATCTCCCCTTGGATGTTTCAGTCAGGGTGAAGAGGCTGAGCAGGTATTGACAAAGTGAACTCCCCCCTGTACACCAGCACACACTGTTTCATTACAGAAACAAAGCCAGCGAGGAGGAGGAGAAGGGTGGCTTCTTTCTGCTCTCTCATCTCTAAGTCTCACCATTTTGCATAGTTATTGCACATCTGAAATTGTAGCCAAATGTGGGTGAGTCCTAGTTATCTGAGTTTCAAACCCTGCCACCCCACTAAACCCACTGGGGAATTGGAACCAATTCTTGGTCCCTCTAAAGGGCTCTGTCACATTAGAGGGAAGGTTAGCCAAGGCTCCTCTACAAGAATGTGGCTTAAAATCCAGAGTCCTGTAAATCATTCCTGGATGCTGCACAGACCACAATGTGGTGGAGGAAGGTTTACAACCTGCTGTTGCGAGGAAGGAAGGTGTGACCTGCAGCTGACCAATGCACAGCCTGGGAGTCCCCATGAAGCCAGCACCTAGCTCTTCTGTACTGCCTGGGCAAAGGGGAAATCTGTCCAGCTCAGTCTACATGGCTATGTGCATGAGGGAGATTTTCTTTGTTTTTTCCTCCTTTTAATCCCATGCTGAAACTTAATTTGTCAATATAGAGGAGAAGCTGCCAGTGCCCAGGCATGTTTGCAAAGGCAATGCACTTCATATTTTGTCAGTAGAAAGAAGCATTGCACGCACACACGTGCACATGACTGCACAAGCACTCCTCATACCACTGCCGGTTTTCGTCTTTGAAGTGGATGCAGGTGGTCACCTTGTTCAGCTCTATTAAATCCTCCTCACCACCATCCCAGATGTATAGTTTCTCTTTAGCATTAAACACCCCTCAACGACATTTCTTTCCCTTTGTTGCTTGTATATATGTGTGGTTTTGTTTTATTCTTTTGGTGGGGTGTCTTTTGTTTTGCTGCTCTGTATTTCAGAGTCTAGGAGCCATGCCCTTCCCTGGCATAAGCTAACCACAGATACGTTTGCTCCCAGAATGTGGGCGTATGTTCACCGATGGAAGTCTTTTCTGTGTTTTTCCTTGGTAATAAAAGAGTATAATAAAATTGTAGTAGGGCAGAAGGCATTACCAAAGTCTGCTAATCAGTCTTACCACGTTGGAATTTTAGTAGAATCCAATTCATAAAGCAGGGAACAAATGCTGTTTCTAGCACATTTCCTGTGCCTCTCAGTATCTGCAGAGTTCATTTGCAGTCAGAACAATCAAGAGAAGCCAGTCCTCAAAATATGAGGGTTTGCTAATATACATCCCCTTTGTTACTGACATTCCAAGGGTGTGGGGTTTTTTTACTGTAAATTCTAAAATGCGCAAAATATGCCAATAAGCAAAGAGCCAGTCATGAAGATTATTATTTTTATATTAAACCTCTGTTTCTTATAAAGCATTGCAGTTTTACAGATTCCACCATTTCAACCACCAGAGAAGAATTTATGTGTACCTTTCATACTTAAAATATTTGAGGACTCCAGAAAAGCACAAGGAAGAAAAATTATGTTTAATAATTAGGAGCTGTTGTTTTTTTAAACCAATGTGTCCAGTTTTGTTTTTTTTTTAATCCAACAGGCAATATATTTGCTGGCATCCCAGAATACAGTTTCTTGGAATATAAACAGTGGCCTAGATTTATTTTATTATGTAAAATCCAAAGCCAGTGGTATTGTAATTCAAAGTAACGGAAATAGTTTTCCATGCATGGAAAAATTGTGAGTGCAATGGCCTGATCCAACTCCCATTAAACTTCAGTGGGAGCTGGACTGAGCCCAAGATCAGATCAAATGTGTGAGCTATTCACTCCTGGGATACTATACATTTCTAGGCCAGTAATAAAACTTGCTCTACCTTGGATACATCTAAAAAAGACCTTTCTTCCCACCACCCTCACCTCATGTTCTTGTCCATCCTTATTGCGTCAGTACTTACAGGTGTCAGCTATTTGTATATGACACCCTCAGGCATTGTTAATGTGTCTAATAATTCAAAATTATTTCATTTGGCCTCTCCGATAAAGACCACACATTTAGGGGAGTCGCAACTCTCCTTGCAGTTTGGCACCACAGTTAATTTTGTGGGTGTAAACAACTTCGGGAGCGGAAAAGTTGGCATTGTTAGGGCTACTATTCATCTGGGTGTCCCTGGATATGTCCTTCTTTTTCCACCTAAAATGTTGTCTGTATGGAAAAAAGATGATTTTTGGCCTTTTGTCCCAGCACTCCAGACCTCTGGCAGCCTGGTTGGAGCCAACAGTTCCTATTGGACTGGGACCATATAGCGATAGAAGTGACCATTGGATTTCTTTCCCCCCACCTTTTTTTACAAGACCTAGGTTTCAGTCTTCTCGACTTTCTGGGAGTTTTGTATCCAAAAATTTGATCCCACTAAACTCCAGCTTAAAACTTAATTTCTATGGCGCCCACACATAAAAGAACCTCCTTAGGGTGGTAGTAAGTATAAAATAAGAGCACAGCCGGTTTGGTTTGATGCAAAGCCAAAGAAAGTCAAACAGAAAGCTGTAGCAGAACTGCTTCTTTACCATGAAAGTTAAAAAGTGGTGGATTTTAAATTGTGCCTTGTTAGATGCACAAAGCAGTAGAGGGATGTGGGGGTAGGGAGCTAAGCTTGATTCTGAGCTCTGCTGATGACCTGCCTTGTAATCTTCAACAAGTTACTTAATTTCTTTGCATTTTAGCCTCCAGCCTCCTCCTGTATAAAATGAGGAGCGGAATACCTCCTTTTTCTGTGAAGCTCTTTGAGAAATATGGCTGGAAAAAAAGTAAGTGAAGGCCTACCCTCTACGCTCATTAACTCTGGCAGGCAGACAGCTGTATCCCCATTGTGTGGGGACACACTCAATTCAGGACAAAGAGGCTCAGCGGCACCTCGGAGGGTCAGATGCTCGGAGGTGGTTGCTGGGGTGCTCAGTGGGAGCCTCGGAGAGTCTGTTGCAGCGAAGCCCTACTCTGGCACAACGCCGGAGGGAAGACTGTTCTACAAAAGAAGAGGTGAATTAGGGGCTTGTTTATTTATGGGTATTGAATATCTGGTAGCAAGAGTGAGGCTTAGAGAGGTTAGCCTGGTTTCTGAATCAAATACCTGCCTGCTCAAATTCTGTTTGCAGTTTCACATGGATAAGGTATTCACACAATACACTATTATATAGTGTGTGCTGGTAGCTGGCCGCCACATTCCAGCCCTGAACTCGCTGCACTTCAAGGCTGATAGAAATGACCACCCGTAAGTCATGTAAAACTAAAATGCTTTGGAGTTAAAGGCACTATGTAAATATACAGTTATTGCAAGTCAGTGAACATCAGCTCCTAAATGGAGCAGAACAGGATGCAAATCTCTCATCATTCTCCAACTGGCTAGTAATACATAAGTTATAATGTGAATGAATGAGGCCTTAGTATGTTCTGCTGCAAGGTAAGCTAAGGATTAGCTGATCCCAGAACAAACGGAAACTTTCATTTGATCTTGATTATGGTAAAAAGATAGTGGCAGGGTTGTGAGAAAATTTAAATGAACCTTTTAACACTGCTGGACTCTAGGCCATTTGCATCGTTCGGAGGCTCCCGTTCTTTGTTCCCAAAAAGTCTGCACCTACCCAGAGTTCAGTGTAACAGAGAGACTGCTGCCTTTTGCAATTCAGGAAACAGCCAAGCTGAACCCAGACACGCAGCTTGAGTGTAACTTATACTCTCTATATGGACCCAAGTTTTGTAGCCCCGACAAAGCACAAATGAAGCAGATCTCATTCAGTCACATAAAATCAAATATGCAAGGGTCTTTCTCTGCTCACTTGACCCTGTCCAGGGAGAAGCCCAGTAGGTTTAAATTACGCTGTGGGAGAAATTCCTAATCACTCGTGGCTACAGAAATACAGACAGACACAGAACATCCCAAGGAGACCTTGGGAAATACCTTCCAGCAACTAAAGGGCATCTCTCAAGCATCTGTCACAAGGTTTTCTAGAACCTACTGCTTATATGGTCATTCACGTTCATTTAGCTTTTGTTTAACTACATTTCAGGTTAAATAGATTCTAGAAGATACTCTATGATATCAAGTTCACTGAATGGAACTGTCATACGATAGACAGTGAACAGTTAGGCACATAATATTGGATCCCCTTCTCCTCAAAGGTAGACTCTGGCTATGCGTAATCCATGGGACCCAGAGATGCGTCCCATCTCCTTGGTCCAGGTGTGTATCCTGGCCATATCCTGACCCCCTGCCAGGGCAGTGCAGTCACCAATACCCTGTGTCCAAAGGCTGATGGACACAGAGACCGTCGAGCGGGTAGCCTGTCCCAGCTCCAGCTCCAGCTCCAGCATAGATAGCTGGTGGCTTTGGGACTGGGCCACATCGTGAGCATACCACGATGCTAAATATAACTGGCCTCAAAGATAAGCAAAACAGATTTCTGTGGCCAACAGGACACACACCAGAAGGGGCAAAAAGAATCCTGATCAGCTGTTGTAAATCCCCAAATAACAATAATAAAAAACCCCAGTATAATACAATAATCACAGCATGCTCATGCCTTCCATCCACCAATCTTCTCCTGCACGTCCTGAAGCTGTTACTATGCCCTCTTGTTTCTTAGCTCTGTTTAAATGACAGTTGAAATCTATTTTTTTGCATTAGGATTCAAAAAGGCATGACCTACTCATAGCATTTCCTCAAAGAGAAAAAGGGGGAACAAAGAGTAGGGTCGGCAGTTCTCCCTGTGAGCAGGGATAAAATGCAGCAGCCATAAAACGCAGTACTAAATATTGCCCTGTGGCACTCAGGTTGGACACCTGCCCTAAGTGTCACAGCTACCTCTTGCTTTGCCTGCCCAAAGCAAGCTGGGTCTGATGGCCCCATGGTGCCAGCAACAGCTCCATCTGCTTGGAACATGGTGGCTGGCAGTAAGCACCAGCCCTCAGCAGCATGAGGGAGCGTGCGGTGAGGGTCAGGCCCTTGGTGCTTTGGGAGGGGAAGAAGACTCTGATAAGGAAGGAAATACAAAGAGAATGAGTAGGCACCGCTTTATTGGGAGGCAGGGAGATGGTAATACCTCCCCCAGGCCCCTTCCCCATTAGCGCTGTCACATGGTGGCAGCCATCCTGGGGAATTCAGAAGGGAACCGCTCAAATATGTTTGCCAATAGAGATGAAACAGTTTAAAGGCTTGCAGCAATAAGGAATATCCTGGGGGCGGGGGGGAACCAAAAAACAAAAACCAAGAAGTCCAAGCTCTTCCTCACCCTAAGGCAGTTTTATTCTGAATCATAATTTGTCTTCTGGCTCTTCCTAGAGTGCCATATAGTTGTGTCAGTCCTTCGCATGACTGCAAGAGCATGGTGATCACGTGGGACTGGCAGGATGAGGTGTTGCCATGCAAGGACACATTACAATCCTGCCTTTCGGGGCGGGGGGGGGGAAGATGTGGGGTAGACCCAGTGTCACTTAATGACTGTCACAGTCACTGTGCTGGAGCTAATTGTAGCCCTGCCTTGTTCACAGCCCCAGGGAGCCGCACAAGTGCTTAGCCATTACCTTTCTTGGGCTGAGAAAACATCTAGAGCAGGTTTTTAGAGTGGCAGCCCTCTGCGATTCACCCTGATGAGTCTGGCCAGTCTCAGTTTCATTTACCACAGGCAAATTCGTTCTCTCTCACTCGGGAAAAACAGCAAGAGTTAACTAATGACCTGCCAACTTTCACAAAGTGCAGGGCTATGTATTTAGGACAGAAACATTTGGAGATGGAATTAAGGCAATGAACATTTTATATTAATGCTACGATTTCTAGGAATTATCTACAAATGCCCAGGAAGTACATAACTCAGTTTTTTTAAAAATGTATCTTTCTGAATAAATAGTTTGCCCCATACGGCAGAGTACAGCTTTCCTTTTTGATTTCCAGGCTCTCGAACCAGAATAAACCACCCTAATTCCTTTTATTTAATATTTAATGAAACAGTATTCCTATCTCAATTTCCCTCTTAATTGGCTGAGTATGTTATGGTGACAGGAAATGACAGACCAAAATGACATGCAGTTTTTATATATATTTTTCGTCAACGGAGCTCAAAATATTTTAAAATCATTAGCGCCATTCTACATATAAAATACTGAAAGACGGGGCAGGAAATACTTCAGCCGACCAGCACAGGGTGGAGCCGGAGCAGGCGCTGCAACTGCTACTCCCTGTGTTGCTGCCTGACGGCTGTCAAAATACATTTTGATTGATGAGAGAAACTGTAAATACATGTAATAATGCAACTGTGATGTTCAGTAACTACCTTGCTCCCTTCGCGACAGTAAAGATTTTTAGCGAATGCGTGAGATGGGAACTATTTTAAAGGAGACGACAGGGAATCATAGTTTTACAAACAGAGTTTTAAGGAATGGCCAGTATGTATTTAATGTTGGTGGATATTAGGGATCAAATATTAATTTATAGGGATAGTTTTGCTTCCATTAACTATCTTGTTCCCAGTCACCTGTTTGAGCTAAAATTTCTCTGGGTGCAGGTACAAGTGTATTGGAGTGTGGCTCAGCAAAGCACTAAAGTGCGTAGAGTGGTGTAGAGCCACACGCACTACACAAGTCCTCCCAGATCAGCCAATTGTTCTTGGCAGTTCAAGATTGTCCTCTAGGGACAATCTCTAAGGATAGTGTTTCTACAGTGTTTTGACTCGTCTCACTGTACAACATGCAGGCTTAGGGTTTCCACCATTTTCCCTAGGGACACAATTTCACAAGCTGAGATCTCCACATCACACAGGTTTTCCTGCTCTTCTGCCTACACTTCCCATTACTTGACAGGGGCACTTCTTGTTCTCTTTTGTGTTGCCTCTCCATCAGACGTAGGTGTTCGGGCCCTGTCACAAGAGCCAGGCTTCCCAGATGCCTCCAGCGGCATCATGCCTGATAATGCCATCTGGTTTTCATCATCTTTCTGGTGTTGCATGGGCTGTGGCCTTCCCGCCCCATGCCATGCCCCAGAGCACGCAGGTCAGTCCCGAGCATTAAACCCTGGTCCAGCGGGGCCTCGTCCCCCCTCAGAAGGACCTGTGGCAGCTTCCATGGCCCCTGGGGACACTTCACATCTCCCCACCGCAGTGAGTTTCACAGTGCCTCTCTCAGCCTGGATGGCTCCGTGCTGTCACCACGGGTGGCCCCTCTCGGGCCTCTTTACATCACGCCTGCGGGAAGGGCTGCGTGGCCTGCGGTTTCCTGTGACACCGCTTTCTGTAGGAGAGGGTGACGCTCTGCCGCCTGCTCAGGGCTCAGAGGAAGCGGTGTCACAGCAGAACCCCCGTCACCCTGCTGCCCGCCGTTCGGCCCCCCCCTCGAAGGCAGACAGATGCGCCGACGGGCCCGGCCCTTCCTGAAGGGCTGCCGGGCCCCCCCGCCCCCAACCGCCCCTGCCACGGCAACCGCCCCACACGCGCTGGCCCGCGGCAGCGGAGAACAAAAGCCCGCGCAAACGTCGCTCGCTCCCCTCAGCCAATCAGAGCCGGCTCCTGCCGGCGGGAGGGCCGCACCCCTCCTCTCCCCAGCCTGCGCGGCCGGGGCGGACGGGCCCCCCGTGCGCCTGCGCCTTCCGCCGGCGGCGGCCCTTTCCTGACTACATTCCCCAAGATGCATGCGGGCCAGCTCCCTGCGCTTCCTTCCGGCGCGTCGTGCGCAGGCGCGGCGGGGCGTCCCGCATTGGCGGCGGCGGCCTCGTGCGATGATGACGCTGTAGGGTAGGGAGGAGGCGACACGGCCGGGGAGGCGGCGGTGGCGGCGGCAGCGGTTGCCGCAGGAGGGGGGCGGCGCGGCGCGGCGGGCAGCACCTCGCGNCGGTCTCCGGGAACAGCGGTGGGGCGGGGGCCGGGGCCGCGGCTGCCTTCGGCGCGGGTGGGTGGCCGGGGTGTTGGGGGAAGGCCGGCGGTGGGCGCTGCCTTCGGCCGGGGCCGGGTTTTGACGGCGCGGCGGGGAGCGGGCCCTGCGGGCGGTTGGCCGGGGGCAGAAGTGAGCCGGGCTTGTGGTCAGGGTGTTTGCTTAGGGGCGCGAAGGAGCACTTGGAAATGCTCGGCTGGAGCAGGCTTTAGGCCAGTGAAGCACTCGCTCTAAGTGGGTCAAGAGCGCTGTAAGTGGGTCTTGTTTGTAGCCTTCTGTACACTTGTTGCTTGTCAGGACAGGGAAGTCTGCTGCTGCTCCTAAAATCTTTTTACGGAGGCGGTAAAAATAATAACTCCTGAGCTTGCACAATATGGGAACCTTGCTCTGTGTGTGTATCTATAAACACTGGAGTTATCAACAGTAGATAATGTAAATATTCAACACTAGTGTAACCACAATTTGGATATTCCCAAATGGCAGTTAAATAAACTTTTTTAAAAGTTGGGGTTTTGTTTTTCTTTTTCTTTTTCCTGAGAGAATCAGGTATTCATCTCTTGTTTGCTTAGGATGAGCAACAAAGACTTTGAAACATGTTAACCGACTAGAAGACAAAGAAGATATGACAGCTGTTGTTCTTACTGAGCTTTTCAGGCAGTGTTGTTTTCTTTTTGTGTCTGTCTTAGCTGTACAAGTCAGTTGATTTAGTGGCTTTAGTAGATGTGTGTGTTGGTGTATGTTTAAGAAAACTGTTAAATTATAACTTATTTGACATACAGGCTTTGTGACTTCATGTATGTAAATTATTGAATGCACCTGTTACGTAGCAGAAAAGCTTTTAGATGTTATTCCTTATTGAAAGATATGTTTTGTTCCTAGTGCAGCGTTGAAGTTTTCCAGACATTTGAATCATCTTGTGCATCACAACTGTGTTGTTTATTTTTTAAAATGGACCAGATTCTGTACAATTGGCCGGGTCCTCTGGGCAAACCCTTCTGGGCATAATCTGGTTTTCAAGAGTTGAGGTCTTAATGTGTAATTTAAACTCTTGTTTTCACTCCCTTGCTATAGTCAGTGTCAGGGAGTATTAAATTCCTGGTTATGTCCTGGCTGTGGTCTTTACAGATCTGAAAGTCAGTGAAGAGCTGCATACTGCACAGTCCTCTCTCTGAGTTACATTATAGAAATCCTCAGCTTTCATTTTGTAGCATTTCAGCGAGGTGCTTGCTTTCTACCGAACCTTAACGAGACTGCTTCAAATTTGGTGGTAGCTGCTGTAACAGAGGAAAATACATTTATGATCGACAGAACTAGATGTTGTGTCATGGAATTATGGGTGCAACGTAGTCATAAACCAGCTTGTTTTCCTTGTTATCTTCAGCTATGAGCTAATATTGTTTACAGAAGAAAGGAAGTGATCGTGTGGGGGTACTAGCTAGTTCCAGTTATGAAGATTTTATGCTGTGGCTCTTACGTTATAGAGATAACTTATTATGTGTAAACTTCAGCTGTACTGTGACACTTGTGAAGACTGTGAGTTTGTATTAGTAGGCAACTTGAAAGAAGTTCATTGTTGCGTTGGAAGTGGAAGATTAGTTGATTAACACATGGAAATTACTCTATTGTCTGAGCTGACAACTAGATATGGTTAAATAACCCTGTGAATAAAGTTGTTGGCAGCTTCATGGTGAAAAACAGGGAGAATAGTTAGTTGCTAATGTGGAAAACTGAATCAGAATTAGTGGTGGAAGAGTTAAAAGCTGCATCCAAATCTGTCCAGGTTTTCAAAATGATGCTTTCTGAATATAGATCAGATATGAAAAAAATTATCTGGTGTGAAGGAGAAGAGTGTGTTCTTGGCATACTTCTTAAGCAAAACCTTTCATGGTGAAAATTCCTTCAACAGATTCTTATCTGCTATATGTATGTTCTCAAACATAAATATAAAATGTGATAGGTGTAGGAGCTTAAATTGTATCAGGTCTTCAAGAGAGCCAGACACAAAGGGCTCCCCCTTACCCCTGCCTAGCGCCGCCCCAGTCTTTAGCCGATGGAGTTGTATCAGTGCTATTGAACCGGTAGCATTACTGCGAGTTTGTTCAAGTGATAGTGAGCAGTGGTTTTGGCAGTTGTGGGTGAAATTCAGACTTGAAGCCTGACTTCTGGATACAGGATAAAAAGGCTGGAGTTTGAAAAGCCTGTGGTTGCTCTAGGCAAGAGTTTCTGTTGATTTGTCATGAAGGAAAATTAATGGAAATTGGCAGGGCATGTAATGCCAGTGATTTTAATGCTTGGATCTCTACTGTTATCTTACGTCTTCAGTTGCATGTTCAAGGAGCAGCGTCAAGCATTCATGTATGAAGACACTCAGTATTAGACACTAAAAATTTTCCAAGTTTTACAGGTTTCTGGTTGTATAACTGTATTGTCCAAGACACTGTGCAAAGAAACAAGGCTTGCTTTCGTCAGTGGAGGTGCTGTCTGTGCATGAGGAAAATCTTGATAAGGAAACTTCAGGAGGTCGTTGGATTATTATGCCATCAGCAATTCAAATGCTTAAATAGAAGTAGTTCTGAAATGGAAATAGCAGTTTAGAGTATTTATGATTTGAAAGAGTCTGTGTCTGAGTCATTCAGTGAATTTTCTGGCAGACGGTGTTGGTAGATTTTAAAAGCCGTTACACAAGATAATGGTAGTGATTATGAAAAAGTATTTGAGACAGTGTTTAAGGGGAAGGCTACTACTTTAAACTGTATCATTCTCTGATAAAACTTGTTTTAAATGCATTATCCCTTCTACAAGACATTGTATTTCAGCTGGTTATACTTAATGTGGTGACAGGCTGCCTTTGTTTTTTAAACCAATATGATTGTCAAGACAAGTTCAATAAAGAAACTGGTTTTCAAAAATTAAGACTGTGGAGACAAACAGGGTGCTAGTTCTGCTTCTTCAGAAAGCAGATTTCTGAAAACATTTTTAGCTTTCATTTGTTTATTTGAATATGCTCCTACTACCAGAACATTCTACTTTTGAAGTAGGATGCTGCAGATCAGTATGTAAACTAATAAGAAGGACCCTTCCAACGCAAAGCATTCTATGATTCTAAGAAGCAGGAGGCGAGTTGTTTCCACATGGTTCTTGTTGCAGTGCTTTGAAAAGAATGACCTCCTGCCTTCTGTGTGGCAATACCTAGGAGTGAGAGATTCAGACTTTTATGCAGAGCTGGAGCTTAACTTGCCCAATGATTACATATATTTTCTGGAAAGTTTGTCTCAATGGTGTGACATAAAAATAGAATCTTTATGTTAGTCCAGTTTGAAGATGGAACCACAAGGTTTCCTTTCAGGGCACGGTGACAATCTTTTTGTATACAGAAGACTGCTCACCACATTGTGATGTGGCTGCTGGTGTGATGATAAGCAGACGGCCTCTCTCGGGAACGGAGGTGCCACAGCTTGTACTGCTGCTGCTTGATTTGAGAAGTAGCAAAGAACTTGAAGTGAGGAGGTATTGGCAAAATTAAGGTGGTCAGAATTTTGAAGAGGAAATATTACATGTTTAAATGCCAATTTGTCCTCTGATTTAGCATGATTTTCAATTGTAACTTCTTTTGAATTTTCAGAACCTCATGGAAATATCTGTCCTTCACTGTTTTTTGTTAAGTGGCATCTGTTTGAGTTATGATATGGCCAGGGTAGGAAGAAGATTACTGTCTAGGTTTTGTTTGGGGTTTTGTTATTTGTAGCTTAATGGTCTCTTAAGCAGATGAAATATGTTGTAGGGATGATGGATATAAAATCAAATTAGATGGCAGTTGTATTTGTTGTTGCATGTAGCCGTGATTACTCTTGTATTCTAGAGTTACAGATCTCTGCTGCCCTGTTAGTGGAGGAGAGAGTCTCTTTTTCTTTGGCCTTCTGTGAACTGTACATGTATCAGCGAATGTTTCGGGACTTCTCAGGGGTGTCTTGTGGTTAAATTGCTTGCAGAAAGGTGTATTCAAATGTATAGGTAGATATAAGGTTCACAGGACATGTAATTGTGAGCACAGAAAAATTTGCAGCATGCTTCAGATGGATTTCAGTAGCTGTGAAAATGCGACGGAGTCTGCTGGGGTGTGCCAGCTGCTGTAGCTCTGTGAACAGGACTAATTAAGCCCTTGTGAGAACAGAAAATAATCAGGCACTATTTGCAGGAAGTAAGTATTGGAACAGGCAGAGCTATAATCATTGGCTCTAAGGTACCTTTAGACAGCAGTAAGCAAGAGGGTAGACAATTTACTTGTAGAATGGGTTGAAAGTCAAGTCTGAATACTTAAAATGGGTATGGCAGTGTTCTGCCAGCAGATCTAAGTACATTGCAAACTTCTGTTGGGGCCTGCTTCAGGAAAGACTACTTCCCTTTTTTGCCCTGTCTTACTCTCTTCTTTCTGGCAGTCTTTTATCTCAAAATGGTTAGCATTCATGTTTCTCCATCTAATGCTGAAAACCAAACTTATACTAGATATAGCGTCATAACGTTACAACGTTGCCTGCATTTGAATAGGTCACGTAAAAGTCTAGCTGTCTTTGACAACATGAATTGTTGTTTTTCTAGATGTAGCTATGATCATCTGCATATATTCTAAGTGTAAGGTGTGGCTAGGCTGACTTACCATAAGTACACCAAAGCCATTTTTCATCTCTGTTCATCCAATTTTCCTCCTCCTTTTCTTAACCAAATTAAATGCTCTTTTCCCCAACCTGTTTGGTTCCATCTGCTTGCAGGATTGCAGAGACTGCTGTTCCTTGTTTGAAGCCAAGGTCAATTGTGCTGCTCTTTTTAGGTCTAGAGGATGACAATTTATATGCTACAGATTTTCTTAGGAGATCACTGGGTGTGTTAAACAGTTCTACAGCTTTTAGGTAAGGATTGTTTTGTTGGTAGGAACCTTTAGTGGGCTGTTTTCTGTTTTAATGACAGCATTCTGGTGAGGTTCCTGTTTTAGCTCCTTACTGATGGATATGTTTATTGCTTGACTAGTATAATTTTCTCAAAATGTTGTCATTAGTGTGTCTTAGTAAATTGGATGTTTATGGATATTTAAATAAACAGGCTGTTCTTCTGGAGGGAACATACCGGACCTTCTTGCTGTATGAAACGTTTTCTTCACGTAATTCTGCAGACTTTAATAAAAGCACGTATTTGTGCTCTTTTGATTTCTTGTGCAAACCACTTGGTGGGTGATACTAGGTTTTGGGACCTATTACCATAAGGACTTCAAGCCAACATATGTCTATACATTGTTTCTGAGTTTTTGTAAAATGCAGAACTTCTGATGAAAATGGAGTAATTGAACTGAGGCAGTAAAAGCTGCCTTCTGAGAGCAAATATTGCCTCTGGCTTCTTAGATTCAATCTGAATGGTAAAATTCCTTTAGCTAATCTTTAACTCCTCCTTGTTCTAGAAATACTTGTATCTCTGTCTCCCATTCTGCAGTGGGAGCTGTTTTAAAAAGCCATGCAATGTGAAGGTAAGTATAGCTGAGACTGGCTATACTCAGTCCTGAGAATATTGGCAAGCTGTTACCTGCAGGGAAAAGGATTTTTAGCATTTGGAACAAGGAAGTGGATGGCTAGTAGGACTTGAGATGAAGAGTCACTGAACATGCATTTTGGCTTCTCTCAGCTGGCAGTTTAGGTATGCTTTTGTTATG
>VYZW01045208.1:7606-25191 GCA_013401315.1 Balaeniceps rex
CATTAACAACTCTGCTCAGAGGAGAACTGCGCTGTTGAACTATGAGAACTTGCCATCCTTGCCTCCTGTTTGGGAAGCCCGCAAGCTGAGTAGAGATGAAGATGACAGTTTAGGACCAAAGACCCCATCTCTGAATGGCTACCACAATAACCTAGATCCAATGCATAATTATGTCAATACAGAGAATGTAACAGTACCAGCAAGTGCTCATAAAGTAGAATTTACACGACGTCGGGACTGTACTCCAACAGTCTTTAACTTTGACATTAGGCGTCCAAGTTTAGANGAGCTCTGCCTCACTGATTTGTCCAAGTGAACTAATGAGCTCAGTTGGAGCAGCCCAAGGTTGCCCTGACCAGAGCAGAGCTGGAATAGAACCTGAAAAGCTGTAATTAGAGCACAACTGGGATAAAACATCAAATCAAAATAATTATTAATGTAGGAGGGAAATTGCATTCTTTGTCTGCAGGGTACCTCTAACTTTTATTTAGAGTAACATTAACAAAACCAACAACAAAATTTCAGGGGAGAAAACCAAAACTGAGCACAGTTCAGCAAAACATGAGAGAGATGACCTTTGCTCTTAAACAGCTGCTATCATGAGATTTGGTTTTCAAGTATTTTGATTAGAAAAGTGGGGAGTTAAGGAAAGAAATTTGGAGGGGGGGAAAGCACAAATAGCATTTGAATTTCCTTCTGTATTTTTTCCCCTCCTTCCCCTTTTAGGTGCACACTTACGTCAACACTACTGGGGTACAAGAGGAAAGAAAAAATCGATCAAGTGTGCATGTGCCACTGGAATCAAAGCTTTCAAACACTGAAACAACTAAAGTGAAAGAAGATCAGATGTGTACTGATGACAGAGATGCTCAGGTTCTCCTGGAGCCTGAAGGAGTCAAGTTTGTTTTAGGACCAACACCTGTTCAAAGGCAGTTAATGGAAAGAGAGAAACTGGAGCAACTTGGGAGAGACCAAGNCAAGTGCTCATAAAGTAGAATTTACACGACGTCGGGACTGTACTCCAACAGTCTTTAACTTTGACATTAGGCGTCCAAGTTTAGAACACAGGCAGCTCAACTATATACAGGTTGACTTGGAAGGTGGTAGTGACTCCGACAACCCTCAGACTCCAAAAACCCCCACCACTCCACTTCCGCAAACTCCAACCAGGCGCACAGAGCTGTATGCTGTGATAGACATTGAAAGAACTGCTGCTATGTCAAGCTTGCAAAAAGCACTGCCCCGAGATGACGGTACTTCTAGGAAAACTAGACATAACAGTACTGACCTGCCTATGTGAGCCTGGGAAGCATTAAATCATTTGCACCTTTTGTGAAGTTTATAAAATTGAAGATGCAAATACTTTGCATTTCTTAACAGTAACGCCTTTTATAGACTAATAGAACTTTTTCTGCATACTTCATGTACTTGTCTAACTAAAGGGAATTAACGTAGAGCAAGTATTCATTTAGGTAACACTATTTCATTCTACAGTAGTAGTAATTACTGCATAGCAGCATCACCACTTTTCACAGTGCCTCTTAAATTGATTAGAGTCTGAGTGACATGCCTGTTTTGAATTTATAAATATTCTGGTCTGGTGCCTATACTCGTTAATGGCGTTTATAACACTTTTTAAAGCCTCTTGATATGTGCATTATTAGCAGGTAAACCTAATCTTTCAAGATACCTATCTTACAGTCATTCCTCATTGAAGCGGCTCCTCCAGAATGAAATGTATGTAATGCATTAATTCACTCAGTTTGACATACACATTGGTTCATCTCAAGGGATATAAACAGCACACCTTTTTTGTTTGGGTTTTTTTGGTTTGTTTGTTTGTTTTTTAAGACCACATGGGCAAGAAGGCCTCTAATTCCCGATAGTTTTCTTAACTTGTGTGATATTTGAGAGGTCACATCGAAGTTCGTTTATCAGAGCTATAAACACATCTAAACCCAGTTAAGCTCCTTCCACTAGAAGAGAATTCCGAGTGGTGTATCAAGTTCCCTGTGAAATCTGGCAGAATTTTAATCTTGTTAGAGTTTTGGGGTGTTTTTGTGAATGAATTCACAGGTTGGCTGTATGAATTAAGGCCCTCTTGTCATTTCCTAGTTCAGTGTGCCTTCCTTTCTTTGCATTTGTGTGTTTCTTTATCTGTTCCGTAATGTCTTGTTTTAAAAGTTAAATTTTTGTACATAGCTTTAATTATTGTTCAGGGTCGTTTATGTGTTTGTCTTACTCTCTGCATTCATTTGACAAAGAAAGACTCTTGAAGGTCAAATGGTTGTCTTTGTCCAGCGTTCTACTTTTTTATGCCTGACAAATATCCCAGCTCTCCAGCAGCATGCATTATTGCACAACTGGAAAGGTTTATTATGCAGTTATTGTCGTCTTCCTCTAAAGCATCAGACACAGGTTACACGGGAGGCAGGGTACTGGACTTGATAGTTCTTTATAGAAAATTGCATGTTCTAGCAATGTGCATCCATAGTTGATAGTATAATTTAGAAAGATATGTAGTAAATTATCTGAAGGTAGTATTATCTACAAGCATACTTGTTTTCCTTTTGCAGTTGGTGAGCTTGGTTACAATGATGGCTGCTCAGTGTTACAGGTACATCCAGGAAGAATGTTGTTGAATATGCCAGATGTACCCTTAGCAGAAGTTTTGGGCTTGTTTTTTTTTTTTTAAATACTCTGAATAATTTTAGAATTCTGGCAGGTGCAGGTGCACCTTGGTACTAGCAGCAGAAGAGATTATTCTTGAGCCTCTGATTGCAAAGGAACTGACACTTGTGTGAACTGGTGTGATGCAAAATAACCCTTGAACTGTGAGTGAGGAAAAACATGCAAGAAAAGCCATTTGGAGATGTGAAAAAGAATTAAGGGTCTTCATGCAATATTTGAATTGAAGTTTTATAAAAAACAAACTACAATTATTTTCAGTCGTTTAAATTGGAGTGTATTTCTGTTCCTTTGTTAACTTTTTCTTTGGTCTTCTCTCAGTTTAGTAGTGGCAGCAGTGGTAGCACCTGAAATACATGCATCTTGTCACACCATTAAGGGATATCGGGCAACCTTTTCACTCTGACTTTCGTTGTTCTTTACAGACTATATGGTACTGAAATACCAGATGCACAAAGAACATAATTTGCAGGTGTAAAAGATGGGAGTCATTGAGACCATTATGAGGAAGTTAAATGAGCTTAAAAAAAACCTCATTAATGATTTCACAGTCAACCTATGCATACTCTTGTGATACACCCATTGACTTGTGGGGAGACCTTGGTACTCAAGAAGGTAATGACTACCTAGAGCTAGGCATTTTACAGGTCTGCAGTGTTAGTGCTCCTTCACATCTTTGCCATCGCCTCACCTTGCACTATGGACCAGTCTGGGCTGTACTGAAGAGAAATTGCCAGGTATTGCAAAATACTTACTGGGTTCATGATACTGGTGTGATTCTTGTTCTTAGTTTATAGCTCACTTAAATTTGTGAGCCGAACTAATGCTTCAGCATGTGTTTTGAGGCAAACGTGTTTGATCTAGCTAGCTGCCTAGAAATATTTGGTCCTCATCTGTATAGTATGGGTGTTTCAGAAATACTAATTAACTGGACCCTTAAAACACAGCTGTGAGGCAGGGAAGTAGTATTCTTAATTGACAAATAGGGAAACAGAGGCTTCAGGTAGATCCGAAGTGACCTGCCAAAATTACAACAACCAAGCATATCCCTCCTTAGTTGCGGTGCACTGTGCTGTGTTTATCCTGAATAGTCTCAGATACAAGGGGTGGTCTGAGTATTTTTTTTATGTTGTTGCAAGTTTCACAATACTTCATAGGGGGTGTTTTTTTAGCTCTGGTCCCCAGAATTGAGAACATACTGAAATTTCAACTTTCTGTAGCCTTAATTATATTAACAAGTCTGACAACATATTTTCCAGGGCTATTTTTTTACCGTCTTACAAGTGGGGTAATGCTTTCTCGTTTTGTGTATGCTGCAAACATACTGGGTAGTCCCTGTTACCCACGCTACTCATCTTTAGCATTCCTTATTTTTTGCCCCTTGAAGTAGATTTAGTTGCAATGCACTTTACCCTTTGAGACTTGGTAAATATTTTTTTCAATTCAGTCTCTTTAAAGGCTATGATGTTAGGTTTAGCGTCTGTAATCTAGGATTCAGTTTTCAGCTGAAATCTCTCCACAGCATTTAGATCATATTTATTTTGGGCCCACAGGTGTATAGATGGAGAAACTACAAATATGTAACTGTTTTCTCTAGTAACTGAAACGTGTAAAGTTTACATAAACTAGGTCCTGAAAAATCGCAGCACCTCTATCAGTTCTACTTTTCATCCATAACATGCAATTGGCTGCTACCCTTCAAGAACATTTGACAAGGGAACACCTTTAACTGTAGGTATTCCTTTAATGCAATGATTTGGGAAAGACATACATTAGTGTATCTTCTAAACAAGGAAACTGAGCTGATAAAAAAGATGAAACAGCGATGAAAAGTACATAATAAAGATTGTACTAGAAATACAGTTAGTGAGAGTTTAATCCATTGGTTATATCAGGAAAATACTTTTTTTTTCAAATTGATGTCAAGAGGAGGACCAATTTTTTTAATTTTGGTGACTCCATAAAACAATATAAAAAAAGACCATTCTGAAAACCTTAACTCTCTTCCCCCGATAAGTATGTTTTGCATATGACACGGGTTGAATGTAATGGTGTGCGTTGAAGCACTATTCCTACTAAAGTCTACAGAACTTTTATAGAAATCTAAAGTGTTCAAATAGACATTTCCTATCACAAACTGCTTAATTTGCCCCCCAGATGTTTGGATATTTTTGTGTGTGTGTGTGTGTGTTTACACCTCTGACGAGGGCTTGGGTGTAAAAAGGGCCATGGAAAGGTGTAAGCTGTACAAAGTCCAGACCAATGTCAAAAGAGGGCTGTTCTTTTGCAGGTGACAGACCAGCAGTTGATTTTGCTGGTTTTTTAACAGCGTGCATTGGCTCAAAATCTGGCTATCCTTGTTTTTGTTTTATATTTAACCACCTCAATGAGACAGAGTCAGGAGAGAGCAGATTGCCTTTATTCACTGTCAGTGTAGTAAAAATGCGAGTTCTGATTAATGTCAGTTACTACTTTGAATATATAATGATGTATCTGATTTGGACCTCTATTTCTAAGCAGTATTTTCCTCTTCGTGTAAGGTGGGATCAGTGGTGAAATTCCATTTCTGCACTGTACTCATTTATTTAATGGCTGCAAACACGATGAAACTGATTTAGTAGGAACTAATAGTGGACTTAAATCTGAAATTCTCCTATTTCCCCTAAAGTAGTATGGTCCTTCAGTTTGATAGAATTAGGTATTTCTGGAATTTAACGATACGATCTTTCCCATCTTTTCCTTGAGGTAGCAATTCAGGCATTTATATTTGACGGTATTTACTTAATATAAACATAAGTTCATTTATGATATCTTTATTTCAAATTCATATACACTCCAAAAAAAACCCCCAGAATAAATTCCACCACAAAAAACTGCGTTAAGATGGAGTCAGGGTTGCTGATGTCCTTCTTACAGAGCATATATGAAAAAGACAGGAAGTCATGCGTTAAGGTTCTTTTGCAATCTTTAAGGAATTACTTCCTCTTTTGGACAAGATAAGTGAATAAGAAAAAAAAAAACTTAGCAGCTGTAACTCTGACCATGTATACATTATTTCTTGCGATACTGTGCTGTAAGGTATGTGACTAAGTCTGTCAGATGTCTTATGAGGATATTATCCTAACATGGTGTTTACTCCAGATTAACGCAGTATTTTGTTTGGAAATATGTAGGTGTACAGATAGAAATAGAATATGAGAGATAAAGTTACCTTTAAAGTTGATGAAACAAGTGTTGAACATTTCTATATTTTTATATATTACAAAGGGCATTTTGAAATTTTTCTTGCAGTTGTAGTAATTATTTAGTGTGGTAATATGCATATATTGTGACAACGTTTTCTGCTATATCCATTACTTCGGTGTAATTCTATTTTATGTAGCAAATATGTGTATATACAAAGGAGATTATGTAAAAATTATGATTAAGAAATAGGCTCGAGCCCTTCAGAACAGGGACTGTCTTCCTCTGTGTCTGCAAAGTACTTAATGCCTTGGGGTCCCAGCCACAGCTCACGTCTGAGACCCGTGGTGACTGAATTGCCAAGCGATGAGTGTGGAGGAGCAGCTCCTCTGCTTTCCACAAGAAGCCTTAGTACAAAAGGTGCCGTGAAGCTCACCTTGCCACTCCCTGGTGCTGGCGCTGTGCTGTACATGGTCATTCCCAACGCCACCTGCCAACAACCCAGAGAGCCCAGAGTCCGTGTGTCCTTTGCTCCAGTCCTTCCCTTTGGCTGTAGGAAAGGAAGCCTGAGGTAGGAGCTTCGTTGTCATCAGGGAATCTTCCTTGTTAGCAGGGCAATCCTTCCAGAGCTTGTTTGAGCCTCATGCAGCATCCTTTGAAGCCAAATGAATGATTCATGTTGACTTCAGGGGCTGCTGGATGTGTTCCTACAAGATCAAGTTCTGCTGACAAAACAGCTCTGTTACATCTGAGGACCTGGTTGATCAAGTTCTTCAGGAATGGTCTAAAAATACTGTAAAAATATAAATATATTTAATTACATGTACTGAAAAAGAAAATCCTATTTGTTGTGGTCAGAGTTCAGATTATTATGTGAATTTTGATTTCTTAGTCATACTTGCATATATATTGCTTTAACTATTATGTATGGAAGAGGAAGTGATTCTAAAGTGTGTGAAAGATCAGGATTACACCTGTTTTTTAATGGTTATGTTATTTAGGAATGGATGTCAGCAAATTTAACTCCATATTAATGCAGTTTTTTTGCATTAGAATATGTGTGTATATCATACACCCACATTTTATATATAATATATTATATATTTGGTACTAACTTTGTATTTTCCCTGAAATTTTGCCAAATCTCGAACACAGATGTTCTCACTTGTAAGACTTTGGTACTTAATAACTGAATGTATAAGAAATGCTCTGGTATGAAAGGAAAGAGTGTTGTATGGTGTCCCACGATACGGATGTCTCAACCAGCAGGCACGTTGCCTTTTTCACATCTCGCTTCATTGCAGCATCACCTTTCATCTCCTGAAAAACAGTCTGTGTTTTTAACTAAACTGCAGACCTGCCATTACAGTACAGCTGAATACTGCTCTAGCATGAAAGCTGACTGGTAGTAGAAAGAATACAATAGTCACCAGTGTGCCACAAATGCATTTATTAAATGCAGAAATAGACATTTCTACAAAGGCCAAAATCTTATGTTGTATGTTCCTTTCTTGTCATTACATTGTATGATATTGTAAGATTATTGTATGTCCTAATTTGCATTATAAAATGTTTTTTCCTACTTAAAGGCATAAATATAGCAACTTTGTATAAAGGTAGCTTTCTAGATTTTTATTTCTTTTATATAAAAAGTCTAAACAGTGGGACCATTGCCAAATTGTTTATAAAATTCCAATTGATTTGCCCTGTTCAATGAATTTGTTTTTACAAACATTCCGTATTTCTTTTATGAAAAAAGTGTTATTATACTATGCAGAAAGAGTGTATTTTTATGCCATTCCACATTAATCTTCAAAAAATTATTCTCTTGTTTTAAGCTGTCATTATTGAGAAAGCTTACCAAATGTGCATTTTTTAAAAATGTATTATGACAACATTTTTCCCCTTTACTAGTGCCAACTTCATTTGGAAAAAAAAAACACAACAAAAACAAAAAACAAAAACCTGTAGCATGGCAATAAACTATTGATTTTACATTGAAAATCGTCTGTGGGTTACTTCAGTATTTCCCAGTGTTAGTGTCGCTGTATTGTATTTCGTTAGTCTAACCTTTTTTGGTTTTCCTTAAATCGTTGCTTCAGGTACCTATCTTCTCCCCCTGCCCCCCCTTGTATTCCACTCATTATGCAGTGGTAAAAAAAAATAAAAAATAATAATAAAAAAAATTAAAANCCAGAACATGATGACCTGGAGTCTGTAAATTTTTCTCCAAGCTTTTGTTTAATTTATACTAGTGTTCTGTCACATCTTTCTCTTGTACATAGACTTTATTTTTTTGTTGTTGTGGTAGTACTGTTGCTATCAACTACTGGCTAGTGAATCACATGCCAGCAATTTCAGTGTGCTCCTTTCTCAATTATTAAATGACTAAGATTTCACAAACCCCAAATGGACTTTGTTAGCATAGTACTGATAAATTCAGAAAGAAAGTAATAAGAAAATACAAGGTTGAAGTCCTGTCCAGATGGCCTTTTTGCTTTCTTCTGGGGACTATAAAAATGGTGGTGATTTATCAAAATTCAGTATTTTGATAAATCCTCTTTTCTGCCTCCCAAGTCACTGTTTTAAGGCATAATTTCAATAAAGATGTTTCTAGCCAACAAGTGAACATAAACCCTAGAAACATCAGGAGATGTTGTTTTCAGAACCTCTTCAGAAAAAACATTACGTGGTCCTTGCACAATGTTGGTTAGATAACTTAAGACACCTGAAAACTCAGTTCTCAAGAAGGTTTTCATATCCCCGGCCAACAGTTTTGCAGCTTTCCTAACGGGAATGGTTGCTTAGCAGTCCATTACACTTAATATTTCCATGCTAACATGACAGAGAGTTCAGTAGAAACTTTGGTTCTTTGTACCTTCATTTCTAATAGAAAGAAAGCTTCCCAGTAATGTTTGGTTGAAATGCGTCGGTGCACCAGTTCTGATGTGACAGTAGGTAAAACATATGCAGTTAGAGAATTAATTGCCAGCGATTTTATAACTAACACATCACACAACTGGTATAAAGTGATTCCAATTGAAATATGCATACGCCTCGCTTTCTTGACCTAATGATGCTTTGTTCTGAAGTCAAATTTTGAAGCCAGCTCAAAATGGGTGGCATTAAAGAGCTGACCTTCCAGCCGTCTGTGCCTAGTACTAGGATTTTCAATAATGATATAAAGTGGCCTTGTTAAAGGCCACTATATATAAATCAATAATACATCTGTTAATTTTCAGTTGGGAACACCTGAAGAGCTGGATTTTGTGAAGAGCCTGTTTTCCTTCCTTCCTCAAACTCGTATATACTCAGAGGCTTAAGTGACTGGTTTGTCTGAAGTTAAGCCTCCAGCTAGATACGGTGATCGATGCCCGAATTATTGGTCCTGGAGAAACCAGGGAATGGTTGCTGCTCTATTATTCCTACATTGTTAATAGCTCGGCTGTAAGCAGAAGGTCTTGATCTGAATTAAAGCGCTGTCGGTAGATACTGAGACACGTGGAGGTCTGATTGAGAATTCATCCCTGAGCAACCAAGCCTGTGCATCGCTGAGCTGTCTGGTGTGTCGAATGGTCTTTGGGACTGAAACACGCTCTTGTTTCTTAACGTTGAAAGAGATGAGGTGATTTACAAAGTGTAGGCGTTTATGAACGTATTAAAATAAGGCACTTTTTCTTTTTTCCTTCACTTTTTCACAGTGTGACCTTAAAAATTGCCATCGGCACAACAGAGGTGAGGGCACTGTGCAGCTGGAAGAGGGAGGCAGGAACCTAGAACTAGCGCTGCTGCTGGGCTCTTCCTATTCGGGTGTCACTACTTTTACACATTATAAATCATAGCTTAGCAATAGTCAAAAGCCCCTTAAACCAAACTTACAAATTTGCCGTAGCAAGTTTTTCAATGAGCGTTTGATCTTCCAAAGGCCATAATTCAGTTAATTGTCTGGGGCACTTTAAAATCTTTTTTCCCCCAGCTCATGCCACAGTAGCAGCAAATGTGAATTAAAATGAATCATGAGTTCAGTGCAAATCTTTATGAATGCTCTGAGATAAAAAATGTTAACATTGTTTTAGTTGGGTTATTAGCCCTAGCCAAAACTTAAGATACTTTTCTACATAACTATGAGGAAAACCGAAGATGTTAAAATTCAGTTAGTACTCTGGTTTTCAGAACAAGGTTAGGGGGGATAACATATCTAACTCTCTGAAGAAAACGAAGCAAAAAGCCCAACGAACTCAAGAAAAATACTAACTGGGTATTGACATACTAAAAAACAGAGATACATGTGAAAGTTGGCAGAGTTTTAGTCATGTTCTTTTTTGCCATCTCCATTGGGATAGATACCTGTCTTTGGCCAGTTTGAATCCAGAACGAACAGCTTTGCGTATATCCCAAGGGATTTGTATCTGGCAGGAAGAGGAGGAATACTAGCTAGAATTAATTCTTGAGCAACAAGTCATACAAGCTAATTCACTTTTTTTTTATATGACCAGGTAACTAATGGGCTTTTTGTGTGGAGGAAAAGTAGTGACAGAACAAGGCTTGGATGTGGTCTTGCACATCTGCAAAGCTGCCAAGAGAATAGTTACCAATTTTTTAATGTTGAAATGAAGAGTGCATTGAGTGGGATTGTGCCAGGGTACCTCCTGTTCACTGCTTTTAATTGGTGATGCAGATGATGTAGTAGCAGATACCTGGAATGGTCTGGCAGGCGTGCTGGAGGCCAGCAGAGGTAATTTAGCATGCTTTTGACCGGTCTGAGAACTGACCTCCAGGAATATGATTAAATTAAACTGGGGAAACTCCACGCTACTTTGCTGAGGCAGAAATAACTTGGTACAGAAATACAACGGAAAGTAAGCGCCTAGGCGGCAGCTCTTCACAGAAGGTCGGTGTGCTGCGCTGCACTACCAGGCAAACCCGAGTCAGGCGCTGCCGTACGAGGGGCCGACGTTACACAGAACGGGGGAAGAGGCATCAGGCCTCCAACTCACGTAACTCGTTAAAAAAAACAGTCAGTTTCCCGCACCAGGGCTCCGTCTGCCGCGCACAACCGCTAAGGAAGCCGGGGCCGGCTAGCGGCCGGCCACGCCGCGGCAGAAGCCGCGCCCCTCCTGAGGGGCGGACTACCCCTCCCAGAATGCCGCGCGCCGCCGGAAGCGGCGGCTCCTCTGACGCCAGTTCCGCCAGGAGCTCGTGGGGGCTGCGGAGCCGCGCGCTCGTTCTCTAGTGGTGGCGGCGGTTCGTGGGGTCTTGGCGGCGGCGGCGGCACCGGCATCATGGTGAGCGGCGGGGCGGTGTGGCTTTTGCCGGGGAGGAGGGTAGGGTGGGGTGCGGCGGGGCGGCGGCCGCGCTCCCCGTAGACACGCGTGCGAGGGCCCGTCGGTCGCGCCCCTCCCCCACGCTTTGTCCGGCGGCGGTTGGAGCGCTCGCGTGGGGGTGGCCTCGCGCCCTGCCCCGCGCGCGGCGGGCGGGGCGGGGGGGGAGGGGGAGGAGGAGGAGGNAGCGCGCGCGCGTGAGGCGGGTCCGTCAGGGCGCGGCCGGAGCGGGCCCCCGTGGGGTACCGGCGGACCCGGCAGCGGGGAGGTCCCGGGCGGTTCCCGGTCCCGCAGGGGAGGCTGTCTCGGTCCGCCCGTGCCGGGCGCCCGCAGCATGACTGAGACGATGGAGGCGAGCGGGAGGCCGCTTCTTTCCTCCCCTCGTCTCCGACAAGACCTGGAGCGGCAGCAGCGAGTCCCCGAACGTGGGAGGCCGCCCCTGGTTGACCTCCTGAGAGCTGCCTTCGCGCGGCGTGGAGTCTCGTACCGCACCCTTTTGATTTTTCTTGTTAAAGCGATGATGGAGTGGACGCGAAACTAGTAGAAGAACTGTGTGCTGATCACACAGCAAAGTAAAAAGTCACGGAACTCTCTCAAGAGGGTTGACATACATGTTCTTTTGGGATTTGATCCCAATTCATTTAAGGCCTGGAGTTTTTTGCAAGTGTTAGCCTTTAAAGGCATATGTTCATTACTGCTATAATTGATTTGCATGGAAATGTAAAAAGCAGATTAGGGTTCAACACAAATATCAAAACATTAAAGACCCAGTGTGCTCAGTAACTAGGTTTTTTTAGCAACACAGACGTTGCCGTGAAGAAAGGTACTGGTAATGGCCTTTCAGGCTCATAGATCTTATCAGAGAATATGGTATGCAGTCTCTTGGAGTAGATTGCAATCGGTCTTGTAATCTCTTCAGGTGATTATGAGATTGCAAGATAAATTTTTAAGAAAGAGTCAGGGTGAATTTATCTGGAATATACCTTTTATCAAAACCAAATGGGGCATAGAAATAAATAATTTTAATAATAAAAACATTGTTTAGATTGTTAGTGTCAGGGATTTGTTTTTAAAATGTATTGTTTTATTAAACCTAAAGGAATATTCTTATGTTAACTCTGTTTTAGGCATCCATTTCCCTTGCTCCTGTGAACATTTTCAAGGCAGGTGCAGATGAAGAAAAGGCAGAAACAGCTCGGCTGGTAAGTATAATTCTCTAAGAAACTGGTAATACTTGGGGTAATTAAACTTTGTCTTTTCTACTGTTAAATGTACTTTCAGTTTGTGGTGATGTGGAACTTCATCTGTCTCTTACTGGTTTTTCTTGTTGCATGTCTGAACAGAAGGTAGGAGTGTTGTTTATGCCAACAATTAGAGAAACTCCTCATAGTTGTTCAAAAACAAAGTAACTCTGTACCTTAGCTCAGAAGATTGCCGTTCATTGGAAGGCATTTCTTTTGGCCATGAGACAGGCTTGTTTGGCTTCTGTGAGAATTAAGTATATTTGATCTGGTTATCAAAACGTAGCAGTTTAGAAGCTTGGATCCAGACTCTGCTGAAAGAAGTGTGGCTGTGGAAGGGTTGGGTTAAGATGTCCTCTTGGAAGTTGTGGGCTAGTGTATAATTCTTGTATTAAAGTAGAAACAAATTGTTCTCTAAGGTATATTTCCTTCCATTTCAGTCATCCTTTGTTGGTGCCATTGCTATCGGTGACCTGGTCAAGAGCACTCTGGGGCCCAAAGGCATGGTAAGGCAGCTGCAAGTTCTCAGTGGTCATACCTGTTAATTTAGTTTTAATAGTTACAGTACGTTTTCAAGCAGTATTCTAAATCTTGCATCTTGTAGGACAAGATTCTTTTAAGTACTGGGAGAGATAGCACAGTAACAGTGACCAATGATGGTGCAACCATCCTGAAAGCTATCGGAGTTGACAACCCAGCCGCCAAGGTCTTGGTTGGTGAGTTTTTAACAGCTTACCCTTGCAATATTTGGCATTTCTTCATTTGTAACTTTATTATGTAGTTTTTATTTGTTCTTAGAAAAATATTCTTCAAATAATGTGAAAAATTGAAGGGAGCAGGAGCAGAATTCCTGAAGTAAGGAGGCCAAGGTGTTGCAAGAGTTGTGGAACTCTGCAAAAGTAAAATTGAGGTATATGCTGCTCTTGCAAAACTGTTCTGGTGTCTCTTTGTTTTCCCTCAACCCTGGTTTGTCCCAGGAGTCAGAAGGGACAAAAGACAGCTGTGTGCCCCTCTTTTTTTCACGAGGAGAATTCAGAACAGAAATCTACTGGGGTACAGAGGTTCTCTCTGGTTCTCCCTGATTTAAATCTTTTTTTATCACTTAAACTCTGTCCGGAGTACAATGTTGATTACCTTTGTGATCAACTGTCTCAGTGTGCAAATGGTCCAGTTCTAATGACAAGCAGGACACTGAACAGTTTGGTGTCAAGATTATTAATGATTTTGTGTTTGCTGTGTCCTTGTTTATAAGCAGTTCATGCAGCATACTTGGTTATTATATTCTCTGATCCTGTATGTATACCTTAGAGCTTCTATCCAGCCCTACTTCTTCTGATGACCATCTTTAGGAATGGGGAGAGAGGGGAGCAGCTCTTGACCATCGCCAGGCTGGAACTGGTGTCTAGGTTGCAAATAAAGAGCAAGAATTTGAAGGATGCTGGGTTTGATTTGCATCTCAGGTTTTTCTGTGACTTATAGAGCGACCTCTTTAAACTATTGAAGAGTAAGATTCTTTTTCTTCTCCAAACTAATGTGAGGTAAAAATAATTGTATGTGAAGCTGGTACTGGTGAGCATGGTATTTTGAATCAAAGCACTAATACAGTGTTTTCCTTCTTTAGATATGTCAAAGGTTCAAGATGATGAAGTTGGTGATGGAACTACGTCTGTCACAGTGTTGGCAGCTGAATTACTGAGGGTGATGTATTACAGTTTTTCAGATGCGTTTCTGTTTGGCAATGTACTCCTCTGATATTAATGGAGGTGTGTTATTTGACGTTTATGAAGAGGGCTCCCAAAGTATAGGAATACCTTGCTCCGTTGCTGTTGAAATTAATAGGGAAAAAAACCCTTAGGTATTGCGTCATGATTTTTTTTTTTTTTAAAGGCTATATTCCTTATTTATTACTTAAATTCACAAGTATTTTAATTTGGTATATTTTATAAAATTATTTTTTCTTACTTCATTATGCAAGTGAAACAGAAGCATCACTCTCACAGGTCGCTTCCTGGATGTTGCACTGGGCAGCATGCAGTGCTGCTTAGTTGTGAGGTTCAGTCCTCTGAAATCCTTTTCTATAACATTAATGAGAAAAAAAAGCATATTAAATTCTGTTCTTGTGTGCACAAGACCTGAATTCATACTGTTCCTTTAAACTCTGCATGGTTTTTATGTTTACATAAAAGTTTACACTGCCAAACTCTAGATGTGAAATTACTGTGAAGGAGACTTCAGAACTGAGGAATTCTTGTTAGCAGAGCTGTGCCAGTAAATCTAATCATCTCAGATCCAGGAACTGTGATCAAGAGCATCTGAGAAATGATCCATCAGCATGCCAAGTTCCTCGCAAAGAGGGAGTTTGGAGATGGGTTTTTTTTCCAACTACACTTTAAGTTGGAGCTATAAGTGAACAGAAAACTGATCTCAAACATGAAGTGAAAGATTGGTATTTTGAAGTATATGTCTCATTGCTATTCATATTGGAGTTAGGATTTTTTTTCATTAATCAAAATTTCTTGACGATATTCCAAGGGCAGATCATATTTGCCTAGACTGGAAAAAAAAAAACCCTGCCAGTAGGGTGACTTTAATTTCATTGTTATAGCTCTCGGGCTTTTACTGCTATTCAGAATTTTCTGATTACTTGGAAGTGTCTTTCCTAGTTAGTGTAAATGTACCTTGGAGGAAAAAAATAATTACTTTCATTTAACTAGGAGGCAGAATTACTGATTTCAAAGAAGATTCATCCTCAGACCATCATTGCAGGCTGGAGAGCAGCCACGAAAGCTTCAAGGGAGGCACTTTTGAAAGCAGCTGTGGATCATGGGTTAGTAATGTACATTTGCTGTAACTCTTTATAAACCGGTCAAGATTAAAACATCGGTGAGAATTATATACCGTTGGGAAATTCTTCGCTCTCTTTTAAGTAGTATAAAGGCTGAATTTATGAATTTTAACCGCTAAGGAAAAAAAAAGACTGCTTTTTTTAGATGAACTACAGAAGCTTGATGAAATTATTTAAAATTACTTATGTGTGGAAACAAAATATGAGCAGTAATTTGCTCCCTAGAACAAAAATTTAAGCTGTTATTTCAGATTTCACACTCTGGTTTTAAATGTGACTATTTTCTTTAACCAACACTTTGAGAGCACAGACTTTCTAAAGCTGAATGCAAAGGTTCTCCTAATTGAACTTGTGTTTCAAATAGAAGGTTGTGTTCTGGGACGCTGGAGGGATTCTGTGTAGCAGTCCTCAAAATGGAACGTGGTACACATAGATGCAGGCTAGAAGAAGCAGGGAGAGACTCACAGTGATAGGTTAATGGTAGTTAAGGCTTTCAGACTTTCCAGTTTAACTGTACTGACTTTATTTTAGTGATGATGAAGTGAAGTTCCGTGAAGACTTGATGAACATTGCGGGAACAACTCTTTCATCAAAATTACTTACTCATCATAAAGATCACTTTGTCAAGCTAGCTGTAGAAGCTGTTCTTAGGTTGAAAGGTTCTGGTAATTTGGAGGCTATCCACGTCATTAAGAAACTTGGTGGAAGTTTGGCTGATTCCTACTTAGATGAAGGTAAGTCTTTGTATATTGGCTGTAAGTGTGCTTGAGAAATGCATTTGTTAAAAGTCACACATCTCTATACGAATTTGTTCTAGGAAACATTGCTGTGTTACTAAATTGAATAATAAATATGAGGGGGTTTTGTAATGATTTAAACGAATTGTTCTCCTTTTTTAATTTGAAGTCTTACTAGACATTTCTGTTACTACAGGCTTTTTACTTGACAAGAAGATTGGTGTAAATCAGCCAAAAAGAATTGAAAATGCAAAGATCCTTATTGCAAATACTGGTATGGATACAGACAAGATTAAGGTATGCTACAGAACTACTGTTGTGAAACGATGTTTTTGTAAATGGAATTAATTTTTAGACTGAACTCTTTGTTTTCTTTGATTTAGATTTTTGGCTCTCGTGTTAGAGTGGACTCCACAGCAAAAGTAGCAGAAATAGAGCAGGCAGAAAAAGAAAAAATGAAGGAGAAGGTAGAGCGTATTCTTAGGCATGGAATAAACTGTTTTATTAACAGGTATGTATTTTCTTGGAAAAAGGGGAGAGTTACAAAGTAGCAAGATTTTAATATTGTGTGAGTAAAGAATATTATTTATGCCTGTATCTGTAAAATTAGGTGATCTTGCCTAACGCATAATTGATTCACCTCACTGAGGTCAGTGTTACTTTCTGTGCTTCCTCTCGTGCACCGTGGTCCCCCTCTTTTTTTTTTTCTTTTTTTATTAAGAGGAAGAACTGATGTTACTTAATTAGGGATCCATGTTTAAGTCCAGTTGAAGTGATGTCACTGTGCTTTTATACTAACAGATTTATTTACTTACGAATACCAGCAACATTGTCCACATTCCCCCTTTTGGGGGGAAATTGGTGCTGAATGCATTTAGTTCAGCTTGAACCAGCTATGTTTTATCCTGCATTAAAATGCTGGTGCTGGAGTACTGCTCCAAATTCAAGAGTGTTTCAGAAGCCTCTGTGCTCCCTGCCATGAGCCTTTTATACACAGCTTTGAAAGATAAGCATTTTCATGTAATGATTCATTCAGCTCATAAGAAGTATCACAATATAAGTTACTTATTTTTGATAGCAGTGAACTTCTCTTTTAAACTGTCACAGTGCAGAAAAAGCATTCAGTTATTTAATGATACGAGAAATGCTGCTGCCTTTCAGTAATTCTCATTTAAGTGCAACTGCCATACGTATGAGCATCTTGACACCTGGTGTTTCAGCTTATCATGTAGTGTACTAGGAAGCTGATTAGCTAGTACTGCACGAAAGGATAGGAGTGGTAAGAGCAGCACTGTTTTCCACAATAGCAAAGATGTGCTCTCTCAGGACATAATGCATCTTATAACTGACCTTCAAAATTTGTGTTAAACATCTGTAAGAACCACTGACAGACTGGTGAATCTTATAGTCTCTCCACCTATGTCACGTTTCACATACATTGTGTGCAAGTGTAGGCAAAATGAGTATTCTGTCCAGTGGATGTGGTACGAATAGAAAGACTCCTAGAGTCAGGAGTCCTGTTGGCAAACTGATGGAAGAATCCCTTCAGGTATGCAAAAAAAAAAAAAAA
>VYZW01045208.1:29648-75388 GCA_013401315.1 Balaeniceps rex
GGTGAAGCTTGCACCATAGTTTTGCGTGGAGCAACGCAGCAGATTCTAGATGAAGCAGAGAGGTCTTTGCATGATGCTCTCTGTGTTCTTGCCCAGACCGTGAAGGACACTAGAACTGTGTACGGTGGAGGTGAGCATTAGATTTTTTTGTACACGATATACATTTGGTATTACTGTTCAAGTCAGATACAAAACATCTGTGTGTCTTCAATGAATAGGTTGTTCAGAGATGCTGATGGCTAACGCTGTTGCAGAACTTGCCATCAGAACACCTGGCAAAGAGTCTGTTGCAATGGAGTCCTTTGCTAAGGCTTTACGAATGGTAAGTTTGTTTAATCAGATTAGGCTAACTGAATTAGAAAAGAGCAACCCTTCTGTTCTGTTCTCTAGTGCTATTTGATTGTATTCATGCTCTAGTACTATCTAGAATTTGTAGACTTGCATTGGAGATTGCATCTTAGTAGGAAATAAGAGTATCACAAGAAACATTTATAGAGTATTATTGTGCTAACGGACTGTTGATTTGAGAAAAATTGCTTTCCTGTATATTAGGGAAAACCTTTCTTAAGAAATGAAAGCCCATAGGAAAACATTTATCCCAAGAAAATTAAATTTAAAGAGTATGGTAAGTCTTGGCATTACCTCTTCGGAAGTAGTCCTCATATCAGAAATAGTGTGGCCAGCAGGACCAGAGAAGTGATTGTCCCCCTGTACTCAGCACTGGTGAGGCTGCACCTCAAGTACTGTGTTCAGTTTTGGGCCCTTCAGTACAAGAAAGACACTGAGGTGCTGGAGCGTGTCCAGAGAAGGGCAGTGAAGCTGGTGAAGGGTCTGGAGCACAAGTCATACGAGGAGCAGCTGAGGGAACTGGGGTTGTTTAGCCTGGAGAAAAGGAGGCTCAGGGGAGACCTCATCACTGTCTACAGCTACCTGAAAGGAGGTTGTAGCGAGGTGGGCATCTGTCTCTTCTGCCAAGTAACAAGTAATAGGATGAGAGGAAATGGCCTCAAGTTGTGTGAGGGGAGGTTTAGATTGGATATTAGGAAAAATTTCTTCACGAGGAGGGTTGTCAAGCAATTGAACAGGCTGCCCAGGGAAGTGGTCGAGTCCCCATCCCTGGAGGTATTTAAAAGACGGATAGATGTGGTGATTAGGAACATGGTTTAGTGGTAGACTTGGCAGTGTTAGGTTAACGGGTGGACTTGATCTTAAAGGTCTTTTCCAACTGGAATGATTCTGTGATTCAGTCAGCACATGCAACTTGCAGTGCTGTCACTTAAACAGTGAACAGAATGATCTGGTGGTTAATGCTTACCAGCAAGCTTATGTTCTTAAAATGAAAACATTTCTCCAGTTGTAGTCTGAAATGATAACAAAGAGACGGATTTTTTTCTGTTCATGTAAAATGAAGTGACAAATCTGCTAATGAGCTTTTGTCTTCTCATCTACTATCTTAACAAGTTCTTGAACAAATTCCTTTGAAAGGTAGTTTGATTTCACCCCCCCTGCTCCCAAACTTCTGATCACTGTAATAGATCATCTGCCACGTTTTTGAAACGTCTTTTCTTGAAACTTAATAGTAAACTAGTAATACCAAAGTGTGTTTCATGTTTACTAGGGATCAATCCCTGCATTCATTAAAAACAACCTGTGTTTATCCCCTTAGATCCCAACAATAATAGCTGATAATGCTGGCTATGACAGTGCAGATTTGGTTGCTCAGCTGAGAGCTGCTCACAGTGAAGGGAAGACTACTTACGGACTTGGTAAGGGGCTTGACACTACTTCTCTTACTGGATTGGTGTTTGGGAGGGGGATTAGGCTTATTAAACTTGGCCACATGTGTTTGTTACTGATGTATTCAGCTGGAAGAACTGAATACGTTGATTTCTGTTTGCTTTGCATAGAACGTAGGCATACAACGCTACATTCCTCTATCATTCTACCAGGCTTTTCACGATAGAGTAAAAAACTTTGTTTTTGAAGGGGATGGTTTCCACCTGCAAAACCACTTTCCTTACTTACAATGAGTCTAGTTGCATGAAGCTCAAAAAGAAAGGGACTGATTTAAAAAGAAACAAAGAACCAACACAACCCAACCCCTCCTCCTTAACTTAAAGAAAAAAAAAGTTTTTGAGAAGAATTCTGAAGTTGATAGACCTAAGGAAATCGTGCCGAGTGTCCCGCTGAATCTTTTCTCCTTTTCTCAGCATATAAATTTTTCATCTTTTTTTTTTTTTAATGTAATTGCAACATGTTGGGTTTAAATCAGGAGCCTTGCAGTGAAAGGCTTTATTTAATACTTCCCTTGCTATTAATATGGTTCATTTGAGCAGGTAAGTTACCATACTGTCAGCTTCTAGTTATTTCCTTAAAAAAAAAAAAAAGAAAAGTTTAAAAAACCTTACCCCAAACAAGCTCTTAATGTGTCTCTTCTTCTAGATATGAAAGAGGGTATCATTGGAGACATGGCAGTCTTGGGAGTAACAGAAAGTTTCCAAGTCAAGAGACAAGTTTTGCTGAGTGCAGCTGAAGCAGCAGAAATGATTCTTCGTGTAGATGACATTATTAAAGCAGCACCAAGGTATGATTTGAGTATCTACATTGGCCAGTTAAAAAGGTATAGAGTAATCTTCTGTGAAAGAGTAACTGCGTAGAAGAGTCTTGTTCTAAAAAATATTTTGACCAAAAGACTGACATCTGACATGCTAACATTCATGTTACATGATTTTTTTGCATTGGGAGTAAGAACAGGCCTTTAGAACCATCAGTGCGCTTAAATTAGCATGCCTGAGCAGTGCCTAGTTAATCTTAGGTCACCAGCTACTCATGAGCCATATATAGTACTAAAACATCTGCAGAAGTGGCTGACCAAAATGTAAGGGCTCATGCTGCTTTTTTTTTCTTTTGGGAAAAATTGTAGTTAAATGCGCAGCTGCTTCTGAAGTGGAATTGGCAGCTAAAACAAAAACACATTTGTTGAAAAGTTTGGGAAGAAATTCGACTTGTAGCCAGGTTTATCCCATGCAAGCCCGCTGCCAGGTAGTGTGCGCTGTTTGTGAATCACAGGTTTTTACTGCAGTCAAAATGGTGCATTAGCTTTGAGATGATACTGCCTTTTGTGCTGTGAGATAAAGCTAGCACTGAACACAAAAATTAAAAATAAGGGTGGGTGGGGAGGCTGGTGGTCATCAGCATCAGGGGGAATTTTCTGATTTTTTTTTTTTCTTTTTCTCCCCAGAAAGCGCGTACCAGACCATCGCCCATGTTAAATTTTCTTCAGTAGCTGAGGATGTGTGGACCAGATCTCACCTAGTAATTTTTTTAGTGATCTAATTTTCGTGAGGTTACGGAACAGAAGCTTGAGACAAGCATCTCCATCAATGGCATGAAATAACTGTCTTCAGTTGGTTTTAACTTATTTCAGTTTACATGTGTTGTGGGGAAGATTCACTTCCAAGTAAAACAGGGGTTTTGTACAACCCTATTCCTTCTGTTCCTCTCCAGGTTCCACTTAAAATACAGAGAAATAAAATAAGTTCACTCCATCGAAGTTGTCTTTGTGTAGAACCAAGAAGGGCAGTTTTGTTAGAGGAGCGGTGGTGCGCGTCCTCGGATGGTTCCAGCGGTGACCAGCTAAGGATGACCCCACAAGCCTTTGTAGCTTGCTGGCTTGGGTTGACTTGGCGCATTTAGTGTGAGCGGTTAATTCCAGCCCTGGCTGTATAGGTTTTGAATTGGGATCCTAGAAGTAGGCTCTGAAGTTAAATGTTACCCTTTTCTAGTGATACTGGAGTATTACTCATTTTTTGATGACGAAAGGAAGAGAAAAAGCCGAAGAGGAACCTTGGTCAACGCCCAGAACTACAACTTAAGGGATTTTACAGCTTTTTACACCACAAATTTTACGTAGATAGGAGTTCTGCTGATGGGGGTTGAGAGGAAGATGCAGTCTGGGAGAGGTCAGCACCCTGGACCGAACAGTCTGTGTGTTTGCCCATGAAGTACTGGGCTCGGGCTGACTTTACGAACACTGATTATTGCAATAGAGGGCAGTTAGTGCAAAAAGTGCCAGGCTGCATTGTGTTCCCCTTTTCTTCCCTCCCTCCGCTTTCATGTCTATTGTGGCCTATCTTTGTATTCTCTTTCCTGTTCCAGTAGTTGCTGCAAAGGCAACGTGTTTCTCAATTGGACCAGTTTATGCTCAGGTTGTAAGGAAGCCCGTGGTGCCTGCAGCAGTCTTCACGCAGATTCTTGATGAATGTAAGCGGAGGCGCCCCGTCTGCGTGGGAGCCCGTTCAGAGGTGCTGGCTGGGTGTTGTGACCCTTCTGGCCCTTGTGAGGATAGTGCAGCACCTTGGCAAACACCACGGGAAGTCTGCCAAAGCAGGAAGATTAACTGGAAATCAAGAAAGTATCTGTGCAAACATTTTTCTCCCTTAGGTTTCCTGAAATGAAGAGAATCTGCTTACAGAACACTCCTCCAGACTCTCAGAACAGACTCTCCTCAGATCTCCAAAAGTGACAATACCATGTAGGGAGTGCTGTGTTAAACACAAACCATTGACGTGCAGGTGAAAGCACCTTCTTCCCCACCCCCTCAGGTAAATAAAGTACCAATTGGTTCTGTAGGAAATGGAGCATTGAACTTGGATGTTAAAAAAGCCCCCAACTCTTGTCTTGTTGAATAATTTTGGTTTGTAGGAAGAAATAGTTTGTTGGAACAAGGTTAGATAAAGAATTTGGAAAGAGAGAATTCAGTTAATTCTAAAGAAGGATGGTTTAACTCGGCAAGATGCTAGCATGCTTTATTTCATTTAATGAATAGTCAGCACACTACATGGGTGCCAGCCAGATCCAAATTCAGACTTCATTTAACAAGACAGCAAGTGCTAGCAGAGTCTGTATATTTCCAGATAATTTTTCAAGCATGTAAATGACATTAAGCAGTCACGAACTGGCGTGGAGTCAAACCTTTTCTGGGAAGTCAACCGCTGCTTCTGCAGGCTGTGCTGGTGAGGTGGCTCCACCGACGAGCAAGGCAGAGAAGGGAAGTGGCTGTTCTGTGCCACCAAGGGCTCCCCACCCTTTTAAAAAAAGCTGTCTTTTACCAAACTCAATGATCCGTGCTATGGAATCAAAAGCTAAAAATGTCATTTTGAGCCAGATTTCTGTGTTACACAAAGCAAAACATACTCCAAAAAAAACCCCAAACCAGTGTGTTTCCAAGGGAATCCGAACTGGTCTGAGTTGCAAGCTGGAGAAATACTCAGCTTAGGTCAACTGAGTAAAGTTCGCCTCAACTTCTGTGCAAGCCTGTAGCGGCAGGCTCCCCGCCCTGGGCTTTATTCATGTAAGTTTACCTTTGCGGCTCTCACGGTTTTTCCGTTTCAGTCAGGCTTTGATTTTCTTCTTTGCTGCTGCATGAAAACTCAGTGTGTACAGCTGCCCTTACAGGCAGCTTTGTCAGTAACACAAAAACTAGCAGCAAAGCCTCTAGCTTTCCTCGCCATCATTTAAAATGCTGCTTAGCAATAACAAAACAAGAGTGGTCGCTAATTTTCCAGGAAGAAGGTGGCAACAGTAAGAGAGCTCCCTGGTACGTACGTGCTGTTTCCTTGATAGTGTAACCAGGGCTCCGCTAGCGCTTCCCACACTGCAGGCAGGGAAACCTTCAAGCTGCTGCTGCTGTGCTTCAGGTAAGTCATCTGAGACAAATGCTGTGGGTTATTTTAGAGCTGTGACTCCCAGCAGCGATCATCACCTTGAACAGTGGCTTCCAGCTGAGCTTGGACACCTCAGCAAGGTGGAGGGGAGAAGAGCGAGCCCACAGGCTGCCCGTGGGTAAAGAGCAGCGAGTCCATACGTGCTCTGTACAATCCACCCATGGAAAACATCTAAACTGCGTCTTCATCTCTGCTGCGAGCTCTGAGTGGTCACTGCATGGGAGGAAGGGGACAGGGAGGAAGTCTGCTCTAGAGAGAGGGCTGCCTACTGCACAAAAAGGGGTGTCAGTACAAGAGTTTTGCTGTCTACTAGGTCTAAACTGGTGCACCTACTCCTGAAGACTAGCTAGGCGGCGTGGTGCTCCCTGGACACCAGCAAGCAAGGGAGAGGGAGAGGTTGGGTGGCGTTGTGGGTGCTCCGTGCCTTCGCCAGCACGGGTGGCTGAGCATCAGCAGGGCTCGGCTTCTGCCTCGGGCTTGGTGGCAGGAGGTGGTGATGGTTTCTCAATGAGCGTGATTTCTACCACCGCCCCAGACCGCTTGCGGGGTTCGGGGGTCTCCTCTGACCACCTGCCCACCCTGCGCACCCCTTTGGCCACCTTGGGTGCATTCCTGCAGGGGTTGTGGTCGTAGATCACCAGCTTCAGGCCGGGGAGGTGAGCCAGGCTGGGGAAGAACCGGATGGAGTTGCGATCCACATCGATCACCTCCAGAAAAGGCATGTCCAGGAGCACGGGGGGGAACTCAGACAGCAAGTTGCCTGAGAGCCAGATGGTGCGCAGCTCCTGCAGGCACCGCAGCTGGCCAGGGAGCGAGCGCAGCGCATTGGAGCCGGCGTGCAGGGTCTTGAGCAGGCTGAGCTCACACACCACCTCAGGCAGGCACCGCAGGCAGTTGGACTCGATCCAGAGGGTCTTGAGGTTCTGCAGGAGCCGGAGCTCCAGGGGCAGGCTGCAGAGCTTGTTGTTGCCCAGGTAGAGGATGCACAGCTGCTTCAGCGTGCACACGACCAGGGGCAGCGCTTTGAAGTTGTTGAAGTCCAGTGCCAGGATCTGCAGGTTTTGCAGTTGCTCCAGCTCAGGGGGCAGATGGTTCAGGTTGTTGTCGCTCAGGTACAGCTTCACCAGTTCCCTAAAAGAGCAAATGTGCAGAGGCAGCCGCCTCAGCTGCCTGCCACTCAGATCCACCATTTTATCCACCGGCATCTCTTCTAGGTCTTCCAGGAGGTACTTCTGGCACTCGTCGGAGGGCACAAAAGCAACTACGGCTTTCAGACTGTTGCCCATCCCGGGACTTACTTTGTTTGGGTATCGCCGGGACTGCAAGGGACAGGGGCCCGTTTTGGTCTTCTCCTGCTGTGCACTGGTCTTCCAGTAACTCTGTCTTCCCAATATAAGGCTCTGTTTACATGCCACCAGCCATTAATCTCAAGGGCTCTGAAATGTTTCTGATAACCGAATGAGTGTTTGGTGATGGGGATTATGGACAGGACGACTCCCTCTCTCGCCCACACTCCCACTCCCCCCCCAACATTCCTTCTTGCCCCTTCCTGCACACTGTAGATATTCTCTGATTTTGCCCCAAACTGTCGCCTTGATGCCCCAGCCCCTCACCTCTCGCTCTGGCTGCGCTGTCTGTGCAGCTGGTGCTGGCTGCGGGGATTGGCTCTGGAAAGTAAACACCACAGAAGACTAAATTTTTAAACTCAGATGTCTAGCTTCCAGGGAGACTTTCAGCAGAAATGTCGGATGTAATCGAATCGTTGTTTAAAATACCTGTCAAGACTTGACTGACTTTCCAGACGAGTGGCACTTTTAGGGATTTACTTCGCAAGGTGCCAAATACATAATTTCAGAGTGTAACTTGCCGCCCAGTACTTATCTTACACCTTTAACACAAATACTTGGCAAACTGCTATCTTGAGCTGTTCTACTATTTATGTTCCTAATTTAATGGTGTTTACTATAGCCTCTGGCACTCTTGACTGTGTAGGGCCTTTTTCATTACATTATGTTTTTCTTCTTGTCTGAATCCCTGTTTAATACGCTCACTATCACAACCTGCCAAGGCTGTTCTCTGGCTGCCTTCTGACCGTGCTACTGCAGTTCCCGTGTCCGTACCAAAACCTGGCAAGAAACTGCCGTGGATTTAATTCCATCGAGATCCTCTTTTGTTATGAGTGAGATAAATACGATGTTAAAAGTTTAGATGTGAGAGTGTAAACTCTTCCCCTCCTTCTCTCAGCAAGACCCATTGCTATTCAGGTCAGGAGCACCCTCTGATTTCTAGGAGGAGCCTTCCCACATGTAGGCACCTCTGCATACTTTGGCTTCTTGAGCTGCTGCTGTTTTAAGGTTTATTGGGGATTGTCCCACCTGTGTGTTGGCCACGATCTTTGGGTTTGAAAGCTGACAGAGTGTTTTAAGGTGAAATAGCCTTTCCGGCAGCTGGCTCTCTAATACCTACAGCTTATTGCTGTCATTTTCCACACTTACAGTCTCATTTAGGGAGGATGCTTTCTTCAAACAATCTGCAGTTGGTTTCTGGGCATTAGGTGCTACACAACCAAAATACGTGATTGCTGAGAGCCATGTTTTCTTGGAAAAACAAAAGGCAGAACAAACAGAAGATCGAGAAAAAGGCAATACCAAACAGTTAAGGTGGCCACTGGATCTCTGGTCAAATCTGGTAATAGGGATTTGTATTACCATCACTTGCTTTCAGATGTAAAGCATCTCTTAGCTATCAATTGTGTATAGGCTATAGGATGTTTACTGGTCTTTTCCCTGCCAGATGAGTGTCTGTGGCATGCAGCAGTGATGGTATGAAGGATGGATGGAGGGTTTCCTGGGGGAGGAGAACAAAAGAGAGAGCATCTGGGGACCAGTATTGCAGCAGGATGGAGACCAGCAAGTGCTGTGACCTGAGTGCCATAAAATAGGTTTTGGACAGAGAAGCTGGGCAGAATATCAAGCCTGGAGAACAAAGATACATTGCAGTCATCTGTGGCCATGCTGTGGAAGAGAGGCGCTGGAAATACTCTCTCTCACAACAGAAGGTGGGACATGCCGGGCGCAGCACGCCAGCAGCAAGAGCCGGTTCGCACCGAATGAGCATCTCGGAGCAGCCACTTCTTTAGCGCTTTAACACTACGCGCCCTGTCAGAGGACTGCCATGGGGAAGGTGTCATTCCTGGATTTCACAGGGCATCCTTTTCCAAGCAGTCACCCTGGAATGAGATCTGACTTTTAAGAAAATATTCCCATGGCAGGTTTTTGTATTTGTTTCCATTTCTAAGCATCTGCGGCACCTTCTAAAGGCAAGGCTCCCCGCCGTGTTGAGACACTGTGTGCTTCAGGTGTGGAAAAGCAAATTCATTTGGTGTAAATAATGAATTTACATCCATGGCAAAGACGTGTCCTTTAGACAAATCCCTTCAGATATCCTGCTGATCAGAACAACATAAAAGTCTGAGTAAGAATATATTAATAATACAGTTTAGGTACACTTCCCTTATAATCCATATGGAGAGAAATAACTTTGCAATATACCTTATGTTTATAGACACGGATATGTATACATTTTTTCTACTTGAATTATTTCTTCTTAATGAAACTTTTAAGCTGCAGACAACTGTTTCTTAGGGATCCTCTGCACTGTAGTTTAATCATTATTCCAGCTTATCAAAAAAAGTCACGATGACCTTTTGTTGCTGCATTTTGTACCTCTGTTGGCTAAATGAATGTCTGCTTGGAACATACTGTGAGATCAGAGTATTTGGGAAAAAAATAACCCTCGTGTGGTGGGATAATAAAGGGCTACATTCACAATAAAATGAACAATCTTGATCCTTCTGAGAATCAGTGACTCAGTGGAGGCTCTAAGGCAAAGGCAGTCTCCTCAGTAGACCTAGGGTGGTGTTTTGAAAGCCACTTCACATCTTCAAAGTTATCCTGATGCCCTCCAACATGAGCATTCATGACTTCCCAGAAGTATTTGTGGCATTTGAGGAAAAGTTCAAGCGATAAAGGCGCTCAGCACAGACATTGTCTTGCTCTTGTCAAAGCGACGCTGCCCTACCAGAGGGCATGACATCTGCTCTGCTGCGCGTCAAGTGGCACGTGTAGGATCCTTGAGAAATGCCTTTGCTTTCTGAAAGTTCACAGATGACCATAGCTATTGCTCACTGTTCTCACTTCCAGCACCCAGCTCTTGCAGCTCGGTGGCTGGGATGGCTGCAGGACAGAAAACGTGGTTGCTTGTTGAGAACATATGTAAAACCTCTGAGTCCAGAAGAAACGGGGAACACTGCTCAGAGCTAGACAATCAAAACAAAAATCACAATAAAATGGAAATCAGTATAAAAGCTGTGTGTTGTTATTCCTGCATTTTTTGAGATTTCTTTTTTTTTTAAATAAAATATTAGAATAGAGATACTGGTGCTTTTTCAGATCCAAAGCTCTGCACACAGCTGTGTGATGACACCAGGCTCAGCCTTTGCTGAGACCAGGTTGTGTAGCCCTCACAATTTTGGAGGTAAGTTTGAAAAAGCAAACCATGTATTTTCAAAATCCAAGGGACTAATGAAGAGAGCTCTAAAATCGTTGATTTTAAGCCTCTCATGCCCTTCCTCAATCAGCCTGACATAGCAAGGAAGGAGGCTTAAAGGAAGAGTTTTTAAGAATGTCTTTAATATGTGCGCATAATGATTTGCTTTACATTTATTTAAAGTCTGTGACAGGCATTTAGACCCCTTCTTCACTCACAAATGCTGTGTGTTTGGTTTTTTCTGCTCTTTTTTCTTGACTGGAGCACTGCCGCTAGAGCGGATGATGACTCCTGCCTCCTCCATGTTCTTGACTTTCATTCTTTGCTACGCACCATCACACGTCTGCTCTCTTTTGGAGGGGTTACTTAGTTCTAGTTCACCTTCACGTGGTGAGCAGTCAGTTCTAAATAAGCGATGTACTGCAGGGGAATAAACATTATTGCTCTTTTCCCAGCATCCTAGCTGGGTCTTTTGAACAAAAATGGCTGATTATTCAAATTTAGCCTTAATGTATGCTAGGCTGTAGAATGTAATTGCTCACCGCACTTTTTCGTGCAGAGGAAAGATTGAAAAAGTCTCATAAGTAAATTGCAGACTCAGTGCTGAGCTTCCTCCCAGGCAGCTAATGGGTTTGGGGTTGCTCTCTGTCAGATCACGGTCTCTTTTTGGCACCATTATTTTTGTGCCAGCCTGACTTGAACCAAAGTGTCAGGCAGGGGTGGGAACCGCTAACCTCAGGAAACTCGCAGGAAAATAAATCCAAGTGAGCGCTTCCAAATGTCTTGCTGAAATGTGTACAAAACCACCAGCTGTTTATTACCGTATGTTGCAGCCTGTCACGTTTTTTACTTTTAAGACTCTTTTTTGGGGGTGGCAATCACATTTATGTTTAGACTGGAGCTCTCCCATAAATAGAGAATTAAACTTCAGTTGTTAGGGGGTGACTTGTGACAACCCTATAAACTGTCTGTCTGCTCAGCCCTGCTGAAATGTCTCCATGTAAAGGGGCAATGGTTATATATTACGTCCTCTTTCTCTGTGTTGGTCACTTCTGAGCCACTGTCACTCAAGTGAGCTTGAAAAGCAGCTTACTCGGAGGGAACCAAGCAAGTCCTTGGACTGCCTCCTCTTTCTCATGCTAACGGGAGCCAAGCTCACCCCATTTATTATATTTATGTAAAAGACATTAAGGATGGTTAGTAAAATGTCTGTTTGGTCTAGACTGTGCCCTGGTTATCTGTGCCTTAGTAGCTTCATTGGACACCGATATTTGCACAATCCAGCGGTTACTCTGAGAGCAAATTAATCAGTTTTTTGCCAAAGCACTGACCTCCTGTGATTGATTGACCTGGCGAACAGCCCTCTGCTGACAATGGGGTATAAAAAAGGGACTTCTGAGTAAATGAGTGCCATTAGACTCCGAACCGCTTGGAGCCATGAGGGTGATACTGTTGGCTGTGGTTTACATCCCGTTCACCGTGGCCGTGGAACGGTAAGAAAAGGTGTCTAGCATCACTGACGTGTGTCTCAGCTGGCTTCCTGGGGTGACCGGTGCTTGTTGCTACCTGAGGTCTCAAAAAAGAAACAAATTTTTTAAAAAAGAGTATATGAGAACTCTAGAAAGGAGATGCAGTTAATTTTTGTGTGTTTATTTTATTTACGTAGAATCCCTCTCATTCGATTCAAATCTATCAAGAAACAGCTGAAGGAAAAGGGAGAATTAGAGGAATTCTGGAGGAATCACCACCCCGACATGTTTGCCCGGAGGTACCTGCATTGCTTCCCTGCAGATATTGCTTTATCGATAGGAACCACTTCAGAAAGGCTATATGATTACATGAATGTAAGTACAGTTTTAGGTAATGCGATCATAAGGACTCAATGTTCTCTTGAAGGCAGATTTTTTCCCCAGCACATTTGAAATTTAGTCTCTCAATGAAATTATAGGGCTTGAGATGGCTCATGGCTCTACACTGTAAATACTAGATCATAAAAAATTAGTTTACCAGTCTGCAAAATAAAGTGCGTATGGATCTAGGTTAGCACGGGTGGGACCCGGGTAGAAAGCTGATGTAATCTAGCAGTGGTCCTGTGACAAGTTTTATTTTTGTATAGATGTGTATTGGCCTTGGTTGGGTCTCCGAGCAAATATGGGTTTGCCTGTATCAATCTTGGTTCAGGACTGGGTTTTTAGCAGCAGAATCTGATTACTTCATTTAGCTATATTCTATTTATCAGAAACGTGGATGTTTGCATGTTATAAAAAATCCTCCTGTTGTTGTTTAACCCAGTAGGCAGCTAAACACCACACAGCCCTTCGCTCACTCTCCCCCTCCCCAGTGGGATGGGGGAGAGAATCAGAAAAAAAAAGTAAAATTCATGGGTTGAGATAAAGACAGAATAGGACAGAAAAGGAAGGCAAAATAATAGTAGTAGTAGTAGTAGTAATAATAATAATAATAATCAAAATAAGTGATGCACAAGGCAATTGCTCACCACCCAGCCTGTCCCCGAGCAGCGATCGCAGCCCCCCGGCCAACTCCCCCCAGTTTATATACTGAGCATGATGTCATATGGTATGGAATAGCCCTCTGGTCAGTTTGGGTCAGCTGTCCTGGCTGTGCCCCCTCCCAGCTTCTTGTGCACCTGGCAGAGGATGGGAAGCTGAAAAAGTACCTGACTAGTATAAACACTACCTAGCAACAACTAAAACATCAGTGTGTTATCAACATTATTCTCATCCTAAATCCAAACCACAGCACTATGTCAGCTACTAGGAACAAAATTAACTCTATCCCAGCTGAAACCAGGAGACCTCCAAATCTCATTTATTTGATCACGTGGAGTCATAAATCAGTGATAACAAAGACCCAGGTAGAGTTTTTATTTTTCTTCTTTTATCTCCTGAGCTTAATGTCTATTAAATATTTGAGACTAACCTGGGTCTCACACTAACCTGGCTGAGTTTACCCTCTAAACTGAGAAAGGAAAAATTTGAGTTTCATTGGATCTCAGACAGGCAAGTCAGCAGGGCAACCACTTTGTACACTGTCTTTCCTGGGTTTAGCATTTTGTCATTTGGTTGGTCTCTGTTTTCTCTTTTATTCAGTTCTTCTGTTATGCTTATCTAAAGGAAAGCTACGTTGCAGAAATGTTGTGGAGGCTGCACCTGAACAGGGAAGGGAAGGGAAGGGAAGGGAAGGCCAAATTAATTCAGCAAGAACCTCCTGACACTTGAGGGCCATAAAGGAATATGTCAAGGGGAGCTAGAGATGTATGTGAAGAAGAACAAAGGAGACTGAAAAATTTCAGCCTGCTCTAAAGCTTATCAAAGAGGGATAAATATCAAAATAACAAAGCAAAATCCACTTCCCCAGCACATCCAGCTAGCACCAGGAACAGTTTTGTGCAGGTTTTGGTGTGGTGTGTTTGTGGGGGTTTTGGGGTTTGTTTTTTTTTTTTGGACCAACATGAGTTAGAGCTGCTTCACTTTATAGATTGATCAATAAAGGCTTGCTTAATGCAGGAAGGAATAAAATCCTGCTGTATAGCTGGATATTCTCTTAAATGGCGTGCTTGCTTGCCTTTTCATGGTTATCTCATTCAGACCGTAGACTCCAGGGTCAGAAACTATATTCAGTGTATTAATTAACAAGCATGCACTTGAAGATACATATTCAAATATTTGTATTGCTACAAAAGGCTTGGCACTGGGTATTGCTTTTCTATCGCCATTGAATTCCAGAAATGCCTCTTCCTAAAAATAGGTCTCTTAATGCTGAAGTGCTCTTCTAGGACCAGATAGGGGCACTTAGACACTTGCATTTGGGATGTGGATAAGCTCTTCACTCCAGCATTCACGTGTTCACAGATTATCTCTAGCTTCAGTTGGTATCCAAGGACGGTCAGTGGTTTCTTTATCCACTGGATGAACTTTGTTCAGTACATCAGGTACAGTCTCTGCAACAGAATTAATTTCTTAACTTGCTAATAGCTGCTAATTACAAAGGAAAAAGCCCAGCCACCTGTGACAGCATTTGTGCCGCTGTCCGGAGCCCTCTGACGCTGGCAGAGGTGGGTCATGCTGTCTTTGCATCACCAATGTGAAATCACCTGTTGTGGTGAATGGATTTAAATCCAGTTGGCGGCCGGTCACAAGTGGTGTTCCCCAGGGCTCAGTGTTGGGGCCAGTTTTGTTCAACATCTTTATCAATGATCTGGACAAGGGGATCAAGTGCACCCCCAGTAAGTTTGCAGATGACACCAAGATGGGCAGGAGTGTTGATCTGCTTGAGGGTAGGAAGGCTCTACAGAGGGATCTGGACAGGCTGGATTGATGGGCTGTGACCTATTGTATGAGGTTCAACAAGGCCAAGTGCCGGGTCCTGCACTTGGGTCACAACAACCCCATGCAGCGCTACAGGCTTGGGGAAGAGTGGCTGGAAAGCTGCCCAGTGGAAAAGGATCTGGGGGTGCTAGTTGACAGCCGACCGAATACGAGCCAGCAGTGTGGCCAGGTGGCCAAGAAGGCCAATGGCATCCTGGCTTGTACCAGAAATAGTGTGACCAGCAGGACCAGGGCAGTGATTGTCCCCCTGTACTCAGCACTGGTGAGGCTGCACCTCGAATACTGTGTTCAGTTTTGGGCCCCTCAGTACAAGAAAGACGTTGAGGTGCTGGAGCAATGAAGTGCAATGAAGCTGGTGAAGGGTCTGGAGCACAAGTCTTATGAGGAGCAGCTGAGGGAACTGGGGTTGTTTAGCCTGGAGAAAAGGAGGCTGAGGGGAGACCTTATCGCTCTCTGCAACGACCTGAAAGGAGGTTGTAGTGAGGTGGGTGTCTGTCTCTTCTCCCAAGCAACAAGTGATAGGACGAGAGGAAATGGCCTCAAGTTGTGTGAGGGGAGGTTTAGATTGGGTATTAAGCAAAATTTCTTCACAGAAAGGGTTGTCAAGCGTTGGAACAGGCTGAGAGGTGGTGGAGTCTCCATCCCTGGAGGTATTTAAAAGACGTGTAGATGTGGTGCTTAGGGACGTGGTTTAGTGGTGGACTTGGCGGTGCTAGGTTAATGGTTGGACTTGATGATCTTAAAGGTCTTTTCCAACCTAAACAATTCTATGATTCTGTGATTCTATGATTTATTACTGACATCAGCAGGGAGCAGCCTGAAAGCCTGCATGGTCATGTGAGAGCTTTGTCTTGGGGCTGAAGTCAGTGCCACCGCTGAAGTCAGTGCAAGAGGGCTCGTTGACTTCATGGGGAACCCGACTGAGTGTTTGCTTAAAAGGCCTTAAAAATGCTGCACTGTTATGCATGCAGCTGGAGTGCAATCTGCCGCCTGCAGCCACTCGTGAAGCCAGACACGCTTCCCTGTAGCGTGCATTTACGTTTAGATGAAATTGCACCAAGCCCCCTGAGAAAGCATTGCGTGATGCTCCCAAGTCTGCTTTTTCCTCAGGAATAGCTCACCGGGAGGCAGGCCGGGGCTGACCAGGTTGTTCCTCCCCCAGGCGCAGTACTACGGAGTTGTGAGCGTCGGCACACCGCCACAGAGGTTCACCGTCGTGTTTGACACAGGCTCCTCCAATTTCTGGGTCCCTTCTGCTTATTGCATCAGTGAAGCATGCAGTAAGAAACATTAACCTCCCTTACACTCCTCGTGTCTTGGGTACCTTGGCCATTTCTCCTTTTCCCAAGGAGCTTGCCTGCAGCAGGGATTTGGGAGGGGAGGATTTGGAGCACCCCTGAGGGTCGCTTTCCCCTCCCCAGCTTGCTCCTCCATCTCTGCCCCTCTGCACTGCCCCGCAGGCAGGGCAGGTGCCGGCTGCAGTTGCCAAACATCCCTCCGCACCACGAGGTGCCTGATGTAAAAGGCATGAAAATAAACCTGGGAGAGCTACAAATAGCAGTGGAAATGCCCATTTTTGTTTTGATTTGTCTTTAAAACCCCAAATAACCTCTGAGGTACAGAAAAACAGGGGTGCCTGTGGGGGAATGGGCACCTCCATTGACACCTTCCTCGTAAGACAAGCAAAAATCTGCCTTGCCTGCCTCTCGGCCGGCTCCGCATCGGGGAGCAGGCGTGGTGCTGGGACCTCCTCTCGGTGCACAGGTGTCATTTGTTTTGTGTAGGGGTGCACCAGAAATTTAAGTCCTTTCTGTCGGATTCCTATGAGCACGGAGGGGAAGCTTTCTCCTTGCAGTACGGCACGGGACAGCTTCTGGGCATTGCTGGCAAAGACACGCTGCAGGTGAGCCTCCACCTAGAACGGGTGTCAGCCTCCAGGTCAGCTGTTTTCAGGGCAGTTCAGACACTGGCCTTGCCCTGGAAGACCTTGCCTGGTTCAGGCAAGGGCAGGGTGAGGTCCCACCAAGCCGGGTGCTGAGAGGTGTGGGTGCTGCTCTGGCTTTGGGCTACCCAGACAAATCCCTAAGATTTTATTTTGCATTTCTGCTTCTCTGCTTGGGTCCTGTCCTGGGTTTATGAAGAAAGATCCACAGAGTTAAGGTATTAAAAGGAATGGGTGCAGCCTACCCACCAAATGGCCACCTGTTGATGCGAGTCGCACAAGGATATCCGGGCTTTATAAACTGAATGAATCCATTGATATGGATCTGAAATGTGGCTAATTTCTTGTAACTGCTGGTGTCTCTACTTTCATTTGTACCAAACAGATAAGTAACATCTCCATCAAGGGACAGGACTTTGGCGAGTCGGTGTTTGAGCCAGGAACAACCTTTGCCCTTGCCCACTTCGACGGCGTGCTGGGCTTGGGCTACCCCTCCTTAGCAGTGGGCAATGCCCTGCCTGTGTTTGACAGCATCATGAACCAGCAGCTGGTAGAGGAGCCAGTCTTCTCTTTCTATCTGAAAAGGTCAGTCTTTAAAGTGACACTGCCAAAAAAGAAGCAAATCTATTTTAACTGTTGAGACAACCGTGCATCTATATAAATCTTCAATTCTAGAAAGTAATTTTCCCCATTTCTTTTTTTTTTTTTTCAATTTGACACTGAGAAATATGGAGTGAAAAGGAAAAATGTGCTGGGGAGGACCATGAATTTTTGGATGGAGAGTTATTCTTATTGCAGCTGGTCATAAACAAAAGAAAAGCTCCCAGCTCAGGTTCACCATGTCTGAGTTGCCAGAGGTTTCCTTCTGGCCCGTGGAGATGAACAGAAATGCTGTGCTACATGCAAGTAGCCACATTTCAGAAAATAATTGTTGTTACCTCATCTGGACCTAGCTGTAACTCCACCAATTTATCTAGTGTTTATTCTGAGGTGAGAACAGCAACTGGCTCAACCCGCTCCTGATGCCTATCTTACCCTTGGCAGCCTACAGTAAGTCTTCTCAGAGGTTGGTTGGAAGCTCTGAGTTGGGACATCCACTGTTATAATTTAGAAAGAATCCCTTTCAGCCATCCATATCTGAATTTAGAAAGGGTTTGTCTTTTGCTTTTTAAGTGTAATCTCATCAGCAGGTGCTAGCACACTCCTATGTCTGTGCTAACTTGTCTTCTGCTTTCAGAGGAGATGACACCGAGAACGGTGGTGAATTGATTCTGGGGGGGATAGACCATTCCCTCTACAAAGGTTCAATCCACTGGGTCCCAGTCACTGAGAAAAGCTACTGGCAAATACACCTGAACAAGTATGTATGTATGTATGTATGTATGAAATACCTGGTGGAATTCACCTCCCCAGGTAAAACCCACAAAGACAGAAGCACCTAGCGATACAGATGTGGGAGGACTCGGCTGCAGTGTTTTACCCTTGTGCCTTTCAAAGAGGGGGTTCGTAAGGATGAGACTGGGGTTTATTAGCTCTCCAAATCTGCTGTGACATGGGTAGCTGGTTTCTGGGAGAGCACGTTAATATGTTTTAATATGATACACCAATGGTCAAGTTGACTCTTGGTGGACTATTCAGTTAAGAGGTTAAGGCACCCAGGAACTGAATCCAGCTCCAGGTCCTGCTCTCATCTTTGCTGTTAACCTTGGTCAAAGTAGTCAGTGTCCCTTCGGTCCTTCTGCTGCACAAATCGATGAGGACACGTACCTGTGGTGAGGACATATTCATCAGCAGGCAACAAATGATCAGGGCTGTAGGAGTCCTGAGAGAGAAAAGTGGGTCCACAAACAAGAAGTCTTCCTCATGCTGTTTCATTTTATTACTTTCTTGTCTTTTAGAGATGTTCTTTTGTTTTAAGACTGGGAAAGCTTGGCAGCTAGTTTTAACTTCAAACCGTACTCTGGTACTTTAGCTAGCAGTAATATGCTTCTTCGGTCACAGTGTGTACGCCATTTGCTTAAAGATGCTTTGTTTTTCGCTCACAGCATAAAGATCCAGGGCCGGGTGGCATTTTGCTCTCATGGCTGTGAAGCCATCGTTGACTCAGGCACTTCTCTTATCACCGGCCCCTCTTCACAAATCAGGCGATTACAGGAGTATATTGGGGCAAGCCCGTCGCATACTGGAGAGGTAAAAACTATACAGCCAGAAAACAGCCAGAGAGGAAGAGAAACTGGTATTTGGTGCAAAGAGCTTATAGGGTAGGAAAATAACTGAGACAATTGCTCAGAAAGGTCTCGGCGAAAGCCTTGTTTCCAGGACAGCACTGAGCAGAGAGCCATGCTGGTTTTGACCTGTCTGCCTTGCTGCCCCAGCCCTCCTCCCAAATGTCCACCTCCTCTCCCATACTCACCAGTACTGGTGTGTAAGGAAATAATGGGGGTGTCAGTATGAGGAATTGATCCATACTCTACATCGGAGATACTTTTATTTTGGAAAATCAGAGGAACACTTCCTTTCAAAGTCCCTGGCTATAGCTGTTGGCTTGCTCGAGCCAGGAGGGGTTTGGTGCTGATGGTCAGCCCCGTCAGCATCAAATGGAAAGGGAAAGGTATTGTAATTGCAGCCCCATGATGGTTCCACTGACAGGACCTCTCACTGTCAGCTTGCAGCAGAGCAGGCAGTGTCCTGCTGGGGCTCCCAGGAGGGACGCACATCTGTGATACTCGCAACGCCAGCTCCTGGCAGATGAGCCACGGCATGCAGGACAGACCTCGCCGTCTCTTACTCTCCCTCCTGAACCTTATTCCTCTGTCTCTTTGCTGGTTTTCCTCTCTTCCCTGCTGCTTTCTCCTGCGTCCCCCTCGCTGACTCTCCCCATCAGTCTTCCCTGTCCCTGCCTGCCCTCTGAGGAGCACCTCCACCTCCTCCAGCGGACCAAAACAGCCTTGATGTATTGCTTCATGGCCTCTCTGGCCCCACACCTGTGGTCCCCAGCCCCCTGTGCCTCTCTGGGGGGCTTGCATGAAGCTGAGGTTGCTCAAGGCAGGTTAAGCTTTCCCACCGCCTTGCCTGCGGGCTGGGCTGGGCTGTCTCTCTGCCACCCTTTGCATCTCCCTGCTGGCAATTTTCAGATGGCATGACCGAACCCTTGTGATATCTAAAACATTGAGATAACAAGCCTGAGATGGCTAAACCCACCCGCCTCTGGGGAGAGAGCAGCTTATTTTTACTGTGCCTTATTGCTGGCCCTTGGCTGACTCCCACGGGTAATTACCACGTTGCCACAGCTCCAGTGCCCCCAGTAAAGCTGCCACATATGGTTGCTGTTAACTTCGCACTTGTCTTGATCCTGATACAAAACTGCACTTGGAAGAAAATTAAGAGTGTTACGGTTGCCCAATGCACTGGGCAAAGATCAAAGACAAAAGTGGACTTTTAATCTGCCTCATTTTGTAAGAGGAGGACTTGGAGTTGCATCTGTGTAACTCGTGAAGCTTCTGATTCTTTGTCAATTAAATCTTAAATTTTGTTTTTATTAAAATTTTCAGATACATGTCAAAGAGCATGCTTTAATAACAGGTTGGTTTTATAATGGTACATACTAATGGATATAGATAAAATATGTATTTCCAATGCACTTATATTAGTGTAATATAAACAAGAAACAGGTGATTGCAGTATAAGTTTAGGTACCCCAGTGCTGTCATAAGAACACTCAGCCAGCATCTCAGATTCTGCAAAAAAAGCATCCTGAAAACAAGACTTTCTATGACTGTTTTTGTAGCAACCACAGACAGGCTGAGTATATTGGCTCAAATTTATCCCAGTATAAGTGGGTGCATCCATCAGTGTTTTTGCCAGAACTTTTATCTCTTTCCTGCAAGGATTAATTTGTTCTGGATGTACTAGCTATGTACATGAATTATGTTTTGCTTCTCGTATCCTACAAACCATTATGCTGGTTTTTTTACCCTTGCCCTCTGTATCCCATGGTTTATTTTGTTCTAATGGTATGACACCTGGTAAGTATACACAAGATTTAGGGGTATGTTTTCATAAAGCAGATTTAACAACAACAAAAAAAGTAGATTCTTCCTTATAGGAAGCCTCTAAAACAATGACTTTAAACAGTACAGTTTGCAGCAAAGATCCCTCTGGGGCTTGGAGCATTCTGCAGTGCCATTTAACACGCCAGTTGTTTCATGAAATAACTAGAAAGGCCAGGAAATGATCTTCTGTGTTACTGTAAGTGAGTGTATTATTTATGGAAATTAATGGCCATGCCATCGTTCAGTCCTTCTTCTGCTCTTTAAATCCCACTCCAGGGCAGAGTATAAAGTGCTGTATTCCTCACTGGCTTTTTTTCCCTAAAACTGTGATGTTACGGGAGGGAGCGGGGTGATCTGCAGCTGTAGGGTGCTCCCTGCGTGGGCTGGAGGCAGCTGCCTCCACCCAGTCCCAGCCAGAGCATCGCAGGACTTTTGCTCAACAAACCTTGCTAACATGGGTTCACTGGGGCTCATGCACTCAGTTTTGCTTCCGAGTTGTACAGGGGAGATGCCAGAGTGCTCCTTCACCTTGTCCCTTTTGCAGCTTGTGAGGATTTTCATCAGCCCTGGGTCCCAAGGGGCTTTGGTGCAGTGGTCTGGGCTGTTAGGCTGGTTTGACCCAGTGCAGGAGCTGGAAAGCCGGAGGGCAGTGTTGGGCCATGTCAGCCTGATGCCATTTCTCTGTAGTAAATTCACTATTACCTGCCGCAAAAGTCTTGAATTCAAAGGGCAATACTTAAAAAAAGGCAAACCAATCCCGTCTCAATCAGTGCATCGCATACAGTTTCTCGTAGACTGCAGAAGACTGTCCAGCTTGCCTCACATAAGCTTCACAATCGGACACCACGAGTACAGGCTGACAGCAGAGCAATACATCGTAAAGGTGCGTATCCGTGGGCTCCCCACTCCCCTGTCCCCGCTCCCCGAGCTGGGGCTGGAGCAGGCGGCTGCAAGGACACATCCTTTCCCTTCCAGGAGTCTACTGAAGACCAAACCTTCTGCATGAGCGGCTTTCAGTCTCTCGACATCCCCACTCGCGCCGGGCCGCTCTGGATTTTAGGAGATGTCTTTATGTCTGTGTTTTACTGCATTTTTGACCGTGGGAATGACAGAGTGGGATTTGCAAAAGCTGTTCATAGGAAGGATTACTACTGAGTCGTAATAGCACTTATACTGCCTTAACCCAAATGTTAACATAACAATCTTCAACGCATGTGTGAAGAAGGGCTTTAACTGAAACTCTGGACCTAAATACAGTCATGTTTGGGCTTTGGGGTGATCCTTGTCCCAAATTATATAGTTTCATTTAATCTCTATATGTTTACAACTGAGAAACAATTTTTCCTGAAAAACTGATGGACACCACTGCTCTCAGGATGAAGTGAAAGCAGCTCAGCTCTCAGATTTGAAAAAGAGCAGGAAGGGTAAAAATGCTGAACAGCGCCAGGCTGACAAGATCGTGGTTACGAGTCGGGGAAACTAATCCCAGTCTGGTCTGGTCTGGGTATCCTTTTTTCTTCTCACGTGCTAGTTTCCACCTCATATGCTACTGCTTTCCTTTTCCTCACTATTTAGTATGGTTGGCATTTTGTCCAACCTTGTTTCCTTAGTGCCACATAAATTCTCTTTATATAGACTTGCTACAACCAGTTTATATAAAGGGGAATTTGACTGCCGCCTATGTGGCCCCTATTTTCCAGTACTGTTCCTTGCACACCATTTCCTGCTCCTTACGCCATCTCTCAAACCTGCTTTTTCCCTTGGGTTCATTCTCGCTTGATACTTTTTTCCTCTTTTGGGACTCGGTGTCTAATGTCCATGTCTTAGGTCAGATGCTGCTTTTAGCGTCTGACACCTCTGCCCCTTGGTGGTGTGGGCAGCTGGGAGCAGCATCTATTCGCATTACAAAAACCAGACCACAAGCCTTGCAAAGGGAGCTGCAAAGGGATACCGCAGCGTCCCTCCATCTCAGATGAGTTACGAGACCAATGCACTGGCAGTAGACATCTACTGCCCCTTCCTCAGCCGCTTCTTGTCAGCAGCAGCAGCAGCTTCAGTGCTGGCAGAGGTGCGAAACAGCCATGGGTAGCTGTGCTGATTTGGCAAAAGAAGATTCACCTAAATTATACCCATTGGAGTATTTGTTTGGATTGCTAAAGCTGATAGTGCCCCCCTACACGTGATTAAAACTTAACCAAGCAAAATCTGCTTTGGACTTAGTGCTGTTTTAGTTTCATTTTATGTTTTTCTTACAGTGTGGTGGGGCCAGAGAGGAGGGGGAGGAGAGGGTGCAACAGCGATTGAAAATCCAGGTTGCTCTGTGGCCTGGAGGGGAGAGATGGGACATGTTGGGGTGTTGGGGTTGCTTGTGTCTCCCTAAAGGCAAAAAAAGTCTGCAGCCCCAGCCCCGGGCACTGGGCACCTCCCAGGCAGGGCAGGGCCATGGGGAGCTGGAGACTGGTCCCACTGCAGCATCACTGGGGCAGGGGCTGGCGGCCCCGGGGGGCTTGCTGCTGCTGTCTGTCTGGATGTGCTTAACACAGACCAAACGCAACATCCATTACTGGCCTTGACAGCGTTACGATCATGGCCCCTTAGATTTTGAGGCTTCAGTTGTAAGACTCAGTAAGTATTACTAAAGCGAGACGGTTTGCCTGTAGGTATCTCTGAAAGACTGATCTTGCCTGCCAGTATGAAATACTCCCTCTCTCCGGTGCACGTTTTCACGGCTGTCTATTTGCAGCCGCATGGTGTTACACATTTGGCATCCAGGCTATCAACCTCTAGCAATGGGGACTCCGCTGCCAGTTGTCTCTTCTTGCAGGCAAGATCGAGCTGTACAAAGTTACTATGTGTTTCAGGCCAATCTTGCCTTGTTTCCTCTTTGTCTATATCACTCTAAAAGAACAGAGTGACCATGAGCTAACTTATTTGTCTAGAAAATGTAATTTGTTTGGTCGTAAACAAAGACAAACAGACATCTGTAAAGCCCTATCACTCATTTAACAACAGCAGCGTATATTTGTTTTCTCTACTATGCAGCAGACTTAACACTCTGGTACATTTCCATTATTTCTAAAATACATATATATCCCTCAAACGTGAGCTTGCAGTCAGAGTTAGAGATCTGTTATTTATGACAGAGGATTTTAAGGGTGGTGGGACGTGTCCCTACATGTGGTTGGTCCCTGCATGGACATCTCAGCTCAATGAATTCCAGTGCAGAGCGTGAACACATCCTAGAAACAGGTGGGAAGTCAGGCAGTGCGTGTAGGGACCAGCCCTCTTTTTGTTCTGATATATCTCATCCTGCTCACGATTAACACCATTTGATGGGAGCAAGCTGCTGCTCTGACCTATTTGTCTATCCTAGCCCTATTCTCTCCTCAGTATTTTCCAGCTTTGCCAACTTCTGTAGGTCTGTCTTGCTGTTCCTGGTAGACATCAAGTTGACTTGCATGGTAGGTCGAACATTTGCCAGAAGTGCTTCTTGACAGTTCAATACAGTCAAGACGACTGTGTTTCTCAAAATGCCTTTATTCATGCAATAATTTGACACTGTTTATACTGGTGAACATGAATTGTAAATTGCTGGATTTGCTAAAATAGTCCATTTACCATGCTAAGGGAAATACTTTACTGAGAGAAGTGCCTAGGAGAGTACATAATCCCAAAAGATCATTTAATACAAATCAGAGCCCGCAGATGTTTGCAAAAGTGAGATAACAGACTAAATGAGGAAATTTTTCTGATAACTCATCCCAGCACTAGCTTCTTTACAAGCAATGAACGGAATATTATAGCTAACCTGGAGCTGGCCTGCTATGTGTGAAATGTTATTTGGGTATTGCAGATTACATTGTGGGACTTCAGAGCTGTCAATCCTAATTTAACATGCATCTACACGTCTAATAGACACCTCCATGGGATTTAACTGAAGCTTTTATCTACCTAATGGCTACTGTGTGGCCACCCTTAGCCTCCATCGAAGAATGAACACAGTAGCTGGGCTGGGGAGTTCTGGCAGAGTGAGTGGGAGAGGTAGTAAAATCATTGCTCATGAGATGCATAACGTCCTGGTGGAAAGCGGCAGTGTGCATCCTAGGCAGTGGCCAGGCTGAGAAGATGATGATGGAAGATGAGCAGAGCTGAGATGAGAAGCTGGGAAGGCTTCTTCAGGCTTAGCAGTGTGGGGATGAAATATGCTGTTGTCTGGATTGGGGAAGATGAGCACTTGGCTCCAACACCTTAAGCCCTGGTGGAAGCTGTGTGAAGGCAGAGAGTGAGGAAGTGTGACGTGACTGGACCCTCAGTGAGGATTTGTAGTGGGCGCTTTACAGTCATCTCTAATTTCTGCTATAATTCCCTTACAAAGAGAAGCACAGTTCCTCAAGCTTAGGTACTGTGAGGAGAGAGCTAGGTAATAGGCCAGACTTTCTCCATAGCTGCTGAAACCCCTTCCTATACATGTGCAGTTGGGAGGAGTACTGCCAAACTCCCCCGAAACCTGTAGTGCTCTCCTGTCTTTAATGAAGCGCTATGGAGGAGTGCTTCAGGCTCCCAAGCAGAGCAGTGGTTACTTTATCTTTGGGTCTAGTTGTGTGACTGGAGCCGTCTGGGTACCCTTAAAACTTCTCATTTATACTATAAATTTGCCATTTGTTAAAGTTAAGCTCATTGGTAAATGGCATTCCTTAACAGTTGTAGATGCAATTAAATTGAGAGAATATTGAACTGAAAAGTGTGACTTCAGCTAAAAGAAGAAACAGGGAATAGGGAAGAAAGAAGGAATGCTGGAGGAAAATCTTTTTTTCTCTGTTGACGTAGGGAAGGGAAAACTATGTGTTTCCAGCATCATCACAGGCCAAGAGAGTCCTCTTCCCCAGTGACAGTCAGCAGTCTGGGGCTCTGATGACTGAAAAGCTAGAGGATGCTGCAGGAAGCTGGGTATTGCCTAGTAAGGGCCATGCAGAAAATAGGACTGCTAGGCTGAGGTGCTGTTTATTTCAATATAATTTCACTTTGCTGGGGTCCTCATTGTGTTGGTCAAACCTGAACATAGCAACTTGATTTGCCTGAGGACTTATTGTGAAGTGGCAAGGGTGAGGCTGCACCAGAACACCTTACTCCAAAACTGGGATCAAACCTCACTATTCAGCTGCTGTCAGGCTCCGGCGTCCGTCACCTCATCTCACAGTGTGAAGAAGTGCCTCTGTAGGTGCCTGGGAAATCTGTGCTTGGCTTTTCTGCATACCTGAAATTCCCATAATATGAGTTTAAACAGCTCTTCCTTGGGCTAAGTGTCCTCTGCTTCCTAAACTGATGGGGATACATATGCTTTTGCCTAGTGTCTTTGAAGTATTTGAAAGGGTGGCACTGCACAGACCAAGTCTCATGCGCACCAACAGGAGCCGGTTCCCAGGCTGAAACAAAGCTGGAAGAAGAAGAAGCAGGGAGGGTGGTTGATTTTTTCTTCAAAGCCTACCCAGATGAGAAAGCAGAGTCCTGCTGTATGTGATAGCCTACTGGAAAGGCTCCTCACCTAAGCTGTTGACCAGCAGCAGGAGCAGGCAGGTCTGTTCATTCTCTTCCCAGCTTCATGGGGCCCTGAAGACTCCCAGGAGCCACTGGTGCTACCAGTTACCCTGGTAGAGATGCTGGTTTGTTGTCTGAAGTGCAACCTTCTGAGCAAGAGAGCTGGGTGGACTTGCTGTCCATACAGCCCACACCGCTTGCTGGCTGTTGCAGCCCCATCATCTTCTGTATCTCCCCCTCTCTCTGTTCTTCCCAGCCCCTGAGCTACCTGGTCTCTCCCTTGTCTAGGGAGATCATCTGCTTGGATACTCATTCATGAAGGAATGCTGGCATCACGCTCTGGATTGCATTCATGTAGATGCGGGTGAGAGCTAAAAACAAAGAGCTGCCACTGCTTTCAGGGCCTGCTTTGAGACTTCTTGCAGGATCGGCAGCTGAAAGGCCAGGTTTCTACCAGAAGGTGTAGGGAGTTGGCTTGGTGACCCCTGGAGCTGCAGGAGGCACCTAATGCTGTCTCAGGTTTGGGTTAATGGAGAACATGTGTGGTACGTCTAGGCAGCATGGGAACGGGGGAGGGGGAAGGAAGCAGAGAGCAATTTTTGCTAGAAGCCCCTGGCCATTTGGTTGTCTCCCTGGGATGACTGCAGCCTGTGCGCTTCCAGCTGAAGATCTCCGCAAGAGTGGAGCCATAAGCTCAGTTGCCCCTGCAGCTCCATCACCTCTTGAGAGAGTGCCACAGCCCTTTCCTCACTAGGGACGCCACCTGGGAACCGCGTTTTTACAATAAACAGCAGCTAGGTACGCCGCATACATGCTCCAAGGAGCAGAGACCAAGGCTCATACCTCCCATGTCCAGCTCATCAGCAGTTTTGCCTCTTCCATTTTTCTTAATGAAGTTAAACATTTAATCCTTTTATTTTTCCACTCTGTAGTGGCATAGCTTCAGCAGGAGCGGGGCAGGCTCTTGCCCCACACAAGCGAGGAGCCTGATTTCTCAAGCATTCCTCCAGGCAGTGAGAGATGGTGGGCTGAATCTCTCCAGGCTGAGAAGGGAGTTGAGGCCACACCTCCCCTTCTAGACACTTGAGTAGAAACCAAAACTGTTGGTGGGTCTTACAAGGATGTCATGGACCTTAATCTGAAGGAGCAGCCAAAGGTAGCAGCGTTCAGGATGGATCCAAAGTGGACAGAGCCACCTCCGCTCTTCTGATAACCTTAGTGTTTCCTCTAGGTGACCCTACACAGCTCGCTGCCATGTGCGCTGGCTGGTTTGCATCCACTCCTGAGGCTCCCAGTTCTCTGTACAAATGTTTTCCCCACAGGGTCACAGATTTCAAGCCGGTGACCGAGTGGCTTAAAGCATGTCACCACAATGCCTCCTATTTAGGTGCCCAAATCCTCTGTTGGATCTTGCTCAGGACTTGTCTCATCATTGTGTCTGCCTTTCTGCACTTCAGCAAATCTGTGTGAGAACCACTTTCAGGAGAAGACAGGAAGTTCGGTTGGACCCAGGGGAAACACGGTCAAAGTTTTCTTTCACTTTTCTCATTAGAAAATTCTACTATGGCTGTTTCTTTAGTATCCAGGTTTTCCCATAAGTGCTGCATCTCAAATGTCTCTGGAGCAGCAGCGGAAGTGACATTTTTTCCATCACTGAAGGTCCTTTGTTGTGAAGTTGTCCCAGAATCTGTTAAAGGCGGTGCAGTGTTGGCATCTGACACTGTGCTATGACTATGGAAGCTTGGTAAACTCCATCGCTGAAGGTTTCTCTCGTGATCTGTTATGAAACCGGCTATGTTACTACCGTGGGGTTCATGTTTGGGCTCCCCTATCACAGTAGGAAGTGACTGATGCACCTCAGAGCCTGGGACATGCTCTGGGGGGAAAAAAGGATGGTCCAGAAGAGTCACATTTGCCTCAGTCAGGCTCCTTTGGAGCTTCTCTTCTGGTGTGCTTGTGGTGTGCTCTGTTTGCAGATCTGGTTTGGTCAGCACATCAGGTGCTTGCTCCTCAGCTTCAGAGATTAGGACCTCAGGAACTGGCTTGTTTGTCTCAGATGAGGTGTCACTGTCGCTAAACTGTGCCTCGTTCCTTGAGCTTTCAGTTATGGGTCCTAGATCTCTGCTACTGTGAAGTCTGCTACCTCTGTCAACTCCTTCATGTCTCTTCTTGAAGCTTGAGGTAGAGTGTCTCCCTCTTGTGTGCATTTCTTGCAACCGTCTGATGTGGCCCTTTTCATCAGCTGGGAAAAACACCGAATTCTCACTTGTCTGCCGACTGTAGCGCTGGTGGGTTGGGGCCGAATGGCCCTCATGGACGCTGAGAAATCTCTTGACTCTTCTCAGCACTGAACGTTGTCTTCGGTGTTTCTCTTCTTCCCAGGGCCACTCCTCCCCATAGAGGAATTCAGTATCAGCCAGCCTGCCAAATAAAGCCAGGTAGCACGTGTCACTTACATATAGGAAGAATGCGGTCTACATGCACATATATCCTGCTGTCTCAGCAAGAAGATATAGGAACCAAGGCCCTAGTATGTCCCCAAAGAAGAGCATGGAAGGGGTGAAAAAAGGGTGAGGGCACCAGGAAATAGTGCCTGTGCCTTTGGACAAGCCGGATCAATGAAAGCTCTCCATGTCCAGATGTCTCTTCTCCTGAGGACCAGGCTGGGAGGGCATCCAGCCAGGCACCTGGCACCATTTCATATTTGGGCTGCAGCCCTCTGTGGCAGCTCCACATGGTTAGGCTTGTGCTTAGGGTGAGGGAAAGAGGAGAAAGAAACCCTGCTCAATGCTGTAGATACTTTTTCAGGAGAATCCTTTGGGGAAAAATAACAACAGTGAAAAAGCTACTCTTGGAAGCAGAGTGCGATGGTTTCAAAAAATGTTGGAATTACTCAGATGGCCAAATCTCACTTCTGGGGCACGACAGTGTGTCTGAAAGTACCACCTGTATCTGGTACTTTTCTCCTGCCCAGCATCAGTGGTTCATGAGAATGACGATTGCTTCATCTGCCAGGCAATTCAGCACATATTACTGACTCAATGCACCCCAGAAGACAAGTCAAATTGGCCCAATTACCTGTCCTAAGGGCAAGGATGGCAAAGGGGCTCAGGCCAAATCTGAGGCAAGGAGCACATGGAGGCCACGCTAACCTGGAGGGACAGAGGAATTTCATCCATCATTTGTGAAGATGTTGGCCTGAGGGGACTGGAGAAGATTTTGGATTTGGGCTCAAGTTTTATATATTTGCTTTTGACTTGGATGAATCTTTAGACCTTGTTTCTGAAGTCTGCATAAGAACTACCCATTTTTTTTAGAGATGAACAGAGAAACAGTTCAGAGTAGAAAATAATTAATGAAAAAGTCAACATATCAGAGCTGTTTGCATTTCACAGGGGCTAACATGGAGCTATTTTTCATTCACTCCCCCCTTCATTTTTTGTGTGAAGTGCTTCTTACTAAAAAATTGTTTGCAGACTTAATAATGTTTCTTCTTTTTGCCACTTTTTTCCCCTAGCAATTGCAGTAAAATAAATTATATTCTATGGATTTTTCTTCTTTACTGTTTTACTTTCTGCTTTACTTTTCTTTTGGCTATTTTATAGTTTTTCCAGAAGGAAATAAATTCTGAAAAAGCTGTGTGTGATAAAAGGAACTCATATAAACCATGGTTCTTTGTATTAGAATGCATGGAAAAATGGAAAAATAAGAGGAACAAAAATGAGAAGACATCAATTTCCAGGCCAAATGAAGCAAAAAAATTAAGCACATTTTATTTTGATAAAGGCTGGAAAATTTTGGAAAAATTGAAAACTTCTTAAGTTAAGTTTTAAAGTTAAAAAAATGGCTACTATAAAGTTTTTAAAAAGATTTTCAGATAAAAATGTCTACTTCCCCTGGTATTTGTTCAGGCACGGTGGTATTTACACTTACTGACCTGTTCTATATTACAGCATGTCACGAGTGTTTAAACTCAACAGCTTCTAAGCTGACTGGCCTATCACTGATTTCTCATATAGGTCCTGACAACATGGTGCAATCCTGTGTCCTCTGTAAGTTCCTTTATAAGGATGGTTCTTTTGTTGATCTCTGCAAATAACTCCTTTTTCTCTTCACAAAATCTGATCGCTCCAACTGCCATGCCTAGGTTATTAGCCAATGAAAAGTCATACAATGTTTAAGATCATTTCTTGTTTATCTTCACAAAAATCTGGACTGATTTTAGCCATCATCTGCCAACAAAACAAGCAAAGGAATAGCTATTTTGCTAACTGGGGGGTGTATGAAGAATCTGTAGTAAATAAAAAAATATTAAGAAAAGTCAGTTGTTATTTTCATGCCATCCTGTGCTCAGAAACTATCAACAACCCCCCCCGCAAACATACTCCATTTATTAATTACACAATTTAAGCTATGGGTGCACGGTTCCTATGAGCACGTGGACCACTGGAGACATCATCCCACCAACACCAGCCTGTCCACTCCCTCCTAACATCATCTCCATCATTTCCATCTTCCCTGTTTACAGTATCGTCAGAGCCCACAGCCCTGTGCTGACTGTCTGTCAGTCAGCACGGGCTGTAGGGGTTGTGATCCTTCTGATGGCATTAAGGACCCTTAGTGCCACTCACCCCATTTCAATAGTTGATCCAAGAAATGAAGGAATACAGTAATCAGCAGCTGCTTTTGTGTAGGGTGGCCGGGCAGAGGAATCGTTCCAGTAAATGTCTCTCTCCAGCCTTGGTAAGTTCATGTGCATCTCGTCCACCGCCAGAAGTGAGACCTTAGATTTTTTTGGTATAAATCACGTCACTTTCAACATAGTACAGTATACAAAATAATCTGCTTTGTACTCCCTGGGTCAACATTTCTTTCAGAAACCCTTTAAAATAAGCTGTGTATGCTGGCCTGGGCACTGGGAAGAGACTCAGTGTTATAAAATACACCCTCTATACCCTCCTATACTCATGAAAGCATAAATTTTATTGTAACTTGAGTCTTCTATGCTGCAAAGATATTTGCATCAGATTGAAGTTGTTTCCTCACGCATGATGTGGTTAAATGGACATGTGATCCTCCACGTGCTATGGGAAGTCTGTGTAGAGTATTAGTTGTGCTCCTTAAAATGTCCAGAGGTCAAGAAGCTTTCTGATAGGCTTCATCCACATTTTAAGACATTCAGAACCAAGTATGTGACTATCCTGTTCTAGGGCCTTCCAATATATTTCACACAAAGGGCTCTGAGGCACCGTAGCATGAGTAGCCTGAAGTAGTGTTAAGCCAGAGAGCATCTTTGGCAGTGTGAAGGACTTTCCCACTCCTGCGTGTACCTGCATTGCTTGCTTTGCTTAATGTGCTGGTTTGCTTGCACTGCCCCTGTTCTCTCTAACACCTGGCTTCTGCTTAGCAGTCTCAGTGGTCCCCAGCAGACGTGGGGTCCAACAGCAGCTCAACCCTACGGTTGGCTCTACCTGCAAGGGGACCAGTGGGTACCATGGGACCTCTTCATGTCTTTGGGCTCCTTCATGGCACAACAGACAGGAGCTGTTTGGGAACTGGGGGTAACTGCAACAAATCTGTACCCTGGCCATCTCACAGCTTCTGCCACTGAGGACACTGGCTCCTATGTGGACCACAGATGCTGCCGTGGGTGGCAGCATCACATCATGAATCATGGTATGGGCCCTGCTTATTAGTTCAGGGCCCTGCTTGGTCTTTTTGGCAGCTTCACTGCCATTTTTTTTTTAAAGGAAGGTTCATATACAATATTGCAATCTCTAGACATTCAGATTAGCAAAACATGTTCTTATCTATGTGGGAATAGACGGCTTTTGGCTTTTGCAGGATTGACCTACATTACGTGTTTTTCCAGGCATAAAGTGAGCTTATAGTTTGAGGTCAGCTGTTTGCATGTTTAGTCAGGCATCATAAATGCCAAATACCAAAATCAAGATGGATTAGCTTGTAAAAACAAAATCTGGGGATCACAGCCATAGGTACGGCTTCAGGGAAAGAATTTGTTTTGCTGACGCTTGTTGCCCTTAATTTGTACCTCAATATAAGAAATAGGATTAAATGTAATGATAACCTATGGTATAGTAAAGCTGGAAGTAGAAATAACAACAGCAACCTGTAAATTTCTATCGATGCACCAGTTAGTTTCAAAATCATCATCATCTTCTCCAAATGGATTAATAAGTTGTTCAGCGACCTGAAAGGAAAATGAGACAGTGAATAGAGGTTGGCATGCCATGTCAGGACTGCTGCCGCAGAGAAAATAGGATCAGATTTTTCTCTCTCTCCCTGCCTGTCACTTGCAATCATAGCTTGAGCTCCTGTATGATGGTTTTGCCAGCCTAGCGAAGGAACATCTTGTTTTTCCTATAGATTCATATCTCCGTGCCTCGTTGGTGCTGTCAATCATGACTGTTGTTGGTGGCCTACTGGGAATTGAGACATGTCTGGGCCACAGTAATTGTCACGTAAGATAGTCATTGCCTTTCCTTACTGTTGTCTTTGGCTGATTTAAATGAATGTTTAGCAGCTAGAGGCTCTGTTATTGCATTATTGTCTACGATAATCCACCAGCCCATGGGTCAGTATTACCGAGCCCTGCAGCTGGAGTCTGCCGGAGGGAGTACAGCTTGTCTCTCCAGCTCAGCCCTCAGCCCCTGCTTCTTTATTGGTGGTGATGCTGATGGCATCCCTCTGAAGCTTTTCAGGAAAAGCAGCCCACCAAAAGACTTGACTCAAGTGGATGCCGTGCATCATGCAAGCCAAAGCCAAGAGACAGGATCTGAGTTTGTTCTTTAATTCAGCCTGCTGGTTTGGGTTTCTGTACTTGAAGTGATTAAAACTGCAGGGGAGAAGCCTGTTCTGTGGAGGAGACACCAAACAGTGAGCTCAGGCACCTTTGCGGTGAGGCGCCTCAGTCTGGGAACTAGGCTGGGAAAGGAAACCTTTCTGGCTGCCCATAGCCTTATCCAGTCCTGCCCCCCGCAAAGGAATAAATAAATGGGAAAGCAACCAGACACTGTCCCCCCATCCCCATGATCAGCAAAGTACATTGTGGGGAGAAAACTCATAGCTGCTGGGGGAGAAAAAAAAAGATGAAATAGGAAAATTTAAAACAAAGAAAAAGTTTTAGGAAATTCAGACCGCTGCTCTATTTCTCAGCTGCTTGGTACACTGAGGTTAAATATCCTCTCCCCTTCAAGCTTTTCTCCTTCTGTTTGTCTTTTTAAGCCCTGGTTTTGAAGCCGATCACATTCTTGCTGACCATCCCAAACCTTCCTGGTGGTCACCAGGTCCATGCGCAGGAGCAGTGGCCAGGTCCTCAGTTTAACGTGGATATGGGTGAAGCAACTCTATGATTAAACAGCCCTGCTCATGAACCTCGCTATGGATGGCTATGATCTAAATAACTTTTAATAGTAAGGCAGTCACTCCCTGGCTATGTATTCCCACGTGCCTCCAGGTTGTACCAGTGGGTAAGCACTTGCTAACTCTTCTAGGCCACCACTTCCCAGGCCAGCGGTGAAAGACAACAAATGAACTGTTGAGTGGACTAAGACGACAAAAACACCCATAAGGCAGGAGGAACAAAAAGGAAACAGGGGACACCTCTGCTCACACTTGCTGGCCTGGCCCGTGGCATTAAATTTTGTGTATAGCTGTGGAAGTGCTGCAATAGGAATGAGCCAGAATGCAGACTGCGTTGCGGTTCTCCAGGGAAGACACTGGATCAGCTTGGTGTAAACCAGGGGATCACCACCCAAAAATCCACTGCAAAACCTGTCACATGAGATAAAAAAAGTAAGCAGGGCTGGGACAGAGGGAACAGCAGCAGTGGCCTTTTGCTTGGCTGACCTAGTCCTGGCATGTGAGACACGACTTTATTCTCCGGAAAGGAATGTAGTGCTGGACAACTAAGCCCTGTATTTGGATGGTCCATCTATCCCCATAATAAAAATGGGGATTTAGAAGTGTCTCATGTGATGGGAAACTTTGCCCCTGTATCGTAGGTATAACAAACCAGGCCCGAGGCCAAGGAATGAGCTCAGTTTAGCCATCATTTCTGAGGAATTGCCAAGTTACTGGAAGTCAATAGCTCAGGGCCCTTTCTACAGCCTGGCAGCCAAAGCCCAACACACTCAGCAGGAAACCGGCTATAACCTTCAAGACAGAAATATCCTGACTCAGGGGCACTGCAGGTTTGGACAAACCTCCGGTCTGAGGGAGCACTGCCGATATTAAATTTGTTTTTTAAAACTGCTTCTCCTCCCTCTCATTTCCTTATGCAGAAGGCTTTTCAGTTACAAGGCATCTTGTACCTGCCATAGCCAGGAGTTGGCTGGAAGCCCTGAGCCTAACTGGAAGAGATGCTACTAACAGCCTTGGGTGCTGATGAAGGGGAAACCATTCCCCCCTCAGGAGCACCAGCAGGGAGGTCAAGAGGAACAGCTTACAGTTTTGCAACCTGCTAGTAAAACCCTGGAAGACATTGCCTAGAGATAAAGCCTCACATTTCTGCAGGAGCAACATGCTCCCCCCGCTGCACCAGCCTCCCTTCCTCTTTCGCCCACTCCCCTCCAGGCCAGTCCCTATGTGGCAAACCCCTTTCCCCCCCAATTTCCTAGGACACAGGACTAGAGGAGCTTGCCCTGCAGGCACTTTACTTTCCCCCACAATACACCTGCTCGGTGTGCTGCCTTCTCTACTCTGCCCTTTGGAGTTGGCTGTGGGAAGGGGGCTCTGAAACTGGCCAATTTTGTGCAATTTATATTCCAACAGAAAAGTTAGCTCTAAGTTTCCAGCCACGATTAATAATTCCAAAAGGAAATCTTAATACACATAGGCCTTAATGTACCAATTTGGTTTTTATTTGAAACTTTTTTCCAGTTAGTCTACCTTGATACTCGCTGCAGAGGAGAGAACTGCCATGAGGTATGTGGCTTAATTACTCAACTGTCAGATCAATGGCGATATGTTAACTGAGCAGGCATCAATGGGCTGATGGGTAGCATCCAATTCCTTCTATAACTCTTCTTTTTAATGAACATTTTTATGCGGTGGGGTTGTAGCCGATATTGGCTGTCACTTTTTGATAGCCTTCTGGAACTGGAGACCTTTAATTGCCTGCATCTGATTAAGTTAACAGCAGATACTAAAGGCTGGCTTTGATCATAAGAAGAAAGTATGATTCAGTCCCTTTTAGCCCATGCCAGGTCTGCAGCAATACTTCCCCATTGCACAGCAGAGTGGGAGAAAGGTTTTATTTTTTTAATCTTTCATCTGTTATTTTATAGTCCAAGTCTTGGGACCTGATTTTGCTGGAGTAATACTCCCTTGGGGAGTTGTGGCTGCACTGGTCCCACTAAAATGAGATCTTTCAGGTTCCCAGCTGTTTCTTACTGTAAGATCTGTCAAGTGGAATTAAAAATGTATTGCATGATGTTTCTTCATGACTACAGGACACTTTGGGCTGAATTCAGCTTTGGTGTAACTGCATTAATCTTTGGTGATTTTACAGTGTGCCACCAATCTGACACCTTGACTTCAGCTCTGACACCTTCACCAGCTCCCCTAGGGAGGGTTCCCCCATGACCTTTCCAGAAAGCTAGTTTACCTTGAGCCATCCTGCGTAGAAGAAGAACTGTAACAGTGTGAAGATTGGAATGTAAAGATCTAAGTCATGTCCCTGATACCCTTGGTCAGTATCCAAAAATTGGCGCCCTATCAGGCAGGCAAAGAAAAAAGTATAGACTGCAAGAGTAACAACCTGCAAAGAACAAAACTTCATTGAAATCATGCAATAATACAATCTTATGCATAAGGCAACACATACCCAAAGGCCTCTGACTGCCTTTTGCCATATAATTTACAAATCTGTAGGGAGGTATTACAAACAGAGAGGCCACAGGAATAATTATAGCCAGGAAGAAGACCCAAGAAACATAAAAACATTTCAGTGCTTCCCTCCCCTCTCCCAAATCATGCAAGGCCTTCAAAAGATCTCTGCATTAAATATGACTTAAATTGTTAGCCAGGCGTCCATGATCCCGTGGGAGTCAACGAGTGCTCAACAGCTTGGAGACTCCGGTCAAGTCTATGGATGTTTTGCACCAAGCTCCCCTTTTATGGAGATTGTGTTTCGAATTTTGTAAAGGGTAATAGCTCAGTACCTGGGTATAGACCAGTGGAATTCCAACCCAGTCATAACCAAACAAAAGACTACACCAAGACCGGTACTTATTCATCTCCTAAAAGGGGAAAAAAAAGACAAAACAAACCCCCACAAACTAAAATTTATGGGGTTCAATTCAAAATTATAAATATTTTGTTGCAGTTCATTTTTGCACATATGAAAGGACAGGGAGATATGAAAGTGTAGTATATATAAATTGATACCATAACTACATCCAGCACCCCATTGTCACATTTGAATATTCACTTAGTTTATGGAGTTGGAATGCTTAGTATATTGCGTATTTCTTCACAAATTATCTTTTGTGTCTATCTTATCCACAGTCTAGTGATACATGAAAGAGAATATATTATATCATAAAAAGGATGTTTGACCACTTAATGAAATATTCAGGGAGATTATCTTCCCTGAAACTGATACTAAAATCTTCAAAATGTCAAATTATTCTCTTTTTTCTTCCCTGCAGCAATGGAACAAGTATGAATTTACAGTGATGTTACAATAATTTTCTACTCATCAATTTGTTGCTTCCATTAATACCTTCTTAGCCATATAAATACAATCCCAATGAACTGCTGCTGTGTGTGCTTGAGTGTTCATCGGTACACAGAGAAAAGTGGTATAAATCCTGAGTAAGATCATTTAGATGACCCTGGAAGCTGTGCACACTAAATCAAATTGTGTAAGTGAAAAGCTACCACACAGCAATTTCAGATTAGTTTTCTGTAGATTTACTTTTTCTACTTACGTTCATCAGCGTCTGCAGATCTACACTGTCTCGAATTCTTCCCTCTTTTCGTGCCCTCGATGCCAAATTTCCAAACCAGACAAATGGAACCCAGTATTTCAGGTGGGGGGACTTAAGGTCATCAAAAATTTTCCTTTCATATCTTGTCATAAAACCTGTTTATCCCCCCCAAAAAAAAGACTTCATTTATTCTGTGCTTTCAGTGCTACTGATATTATAAATTTTGAATATATTTGAATCTGTTTACATGATATTTGCATAGAACTATGCAAAACACTATTTATAATTCTAACTAGTAGCCACCTCCTTTTTTTCTTTGAGCTTTTTTCTGGGATAGATCTTGATTGTAACAACTTCTTTTGCAATAACTACCTATGCAAAATCCTTCTTGATCAATTTATGCAATAATTTGCTACTACTGTGTTCTCATATCTGACTGCTGACCTATTGTAGATACATATAGTACTAAGAATTGTGCAGGTTACTCTCTAGTTTCATATTCCATGTTCAGAAAATTAAGGAACTGGATATATCAGTCAAGAAACTATCACTTTTCAGTAATGATGGCTTTTAGCAGCATCTTAACATATGTTGTAAGGGCAGTTATGTGAGCTTCTAATTCTGATAATTTTTTGGTAAATCTGCAAAGCAGTGAGCAAGCAACAGAGGATACAAGTGCATGCATGAAACAGAGCTCAACAGAGAGCGTGCCTTCTGCCAGCGAAATACTTCCCTGCCAGATTGTGTTTCATGTTTTCTTTGGGATTATGAAGGCGTGCAAAGAGATGGAAAAGGAATCATGCACCGAAATCCTGCTGCTAGTGGGACACCGGGCCAGATGACGTGCTGCAGGGCTGCAGGCTGAAGCCGCTCTCTGCCTGGCAATTTGCCTCGCCGGGGTGCTGGGAAGGTATTAAGTTTCCTGCAGAGTTCTCCTGGCCTTGTGAAGCCCTGCTTCCCCCTGCTGCGAGCGAGTCCGAGGTCAGATAGCAGGGGAGCCAGGGCTGTGTGGGACAAAACCTGCACCAGAGCAGCTCGCTGCCTGGGACTGGCACGGGAGCAGCTGGTTTTTGGAGCAGTACCTCCACCCCCTTGGGCTTCGTGGGTAAGAAAGCTCTGCTCTGTTCTGCTGTCCTCCTTGCACCCAGCCTTTGAGAAAAACAACCTCACAAAATTAATGAGGGGGAACTTCACATTTTCCTTAGTCCAAATCATGGATTTTCTGGGATTGGAGCAATCATCAGGTTTGGGGGATCTTAGTTTTTGCTCAGAGGTGTGTGTGTCAGCTACTAGGCTGGGTATAAGGCTCCTTTTGTTGTGTTGACATTAACTCCAAAACAGGACAAAGTTAATAACACGGCAGCCCCAAAATAAGGGGCTCAGCCAATTAATTACAAGTTTGAGTGCTGAAAATCCAGTAAGGGAATTGAGAATACACAGAAATTTTTTTCTAGTCTCCAACTAGTAACTAAGAAATAGCCCATTGTTACTAACATCGCTAATGATACCTGAAGCAGCAAAAAAATAAATATACACAAACTCAGTTGTGTTTGGTATAGAAAGGTGAATAAAGTAAAAGAAGATTTGTTAAACATGGCAACGTTATTAAATATTCTGTTGTTGAGGAAAATGCCACTGTTGTACAGTTGCAACAAGTCAACACAGGAGGTATGAAATATATTGAGAAAGAACACAAGGACAGAAAATTCTGTGGAAGAGGAAAAGTTCAGCAGCAAGACACAGTACTCCTGCAGTATCCTGGAATTTGAGAACAGAATAAGATATAGCTTGTAAAAGATCCCTGGGCAGTTTGCAGCCAGCTCTCCTAATCAACTGCACAGAAATAATCAGGCAACCAGAAAAATCGACCTGCTAGTTATGACTCCTGATCCCTAAAAGTCAGTCTTTCAGGCTGCCTTTGATTTTCGGCTGGCCAACCTGCTTATTACGGGACAGGAAAGGATGTTTCTATCAGGCTGAAACAGACAGACAAAATATCAGAAAATCAACAGTCTGGAGTAAACACAGGATGCAAGTCGCTTGAGATGCTCTGGGAAGTCATTATCTGGAAGGACACAGCCTGAGGGGGTCATGAAGAACAGCAAAGCTCCAAGGATCAGTTCAGCTCTCCACTAAACCGGGTACCTTTTTGTTCAGAAAAGCTCAACAAAGCTTTGTTCTTTTAACAATAACATTCAAATTGTCATTATTTTTAAAGTTAAGGTGTTCATGTTTATATTAATTAAATATTCTCTTTGATGGATATTAATAATGCCTAGTATTCTTATCACAGAAAACATGAAACAATTCTGGATTGCTCTTACTGCTGGTGAAGGTTAGGGCGATACGAACAATATGCAGTTCAGAACCGCTTGCTGTTATTGCAGTGGCAAAGAAACACTTTATATACCATTAAATACAGGGGAGGATATCAAACCTCAGTTATTAAAATTAAATTGTTTCTAAATATGATCATGCTATTTTCATTCAAGAGTATTCAAAGAATTAACTGAGGAACTCTCTGAACAAGAATGCTGGTTTTGACAAGCACTGGAAGACTGGAGCATTTCCAGAAAACTGGAAATATTTGGCAAATACTGTGCCAAGATCTTGAAAAGGATGATCTAAGGAATGACAGGGCACCGAATCCTTGCGAAAGTATGAAAAGCTTGACATGGGATGCAATCAATAAAGAATCAAAGGTCACTAATGTCAACAGTGTCAGCTGAAGTGGTCTGATGGGAAAATTATTGATGAGAACACAAGCCTGGCTAGAAAAAGTCACTTGTGCTCTCCCTCAAGTGATTCAAGGAGTACTCAGCTCTCCTGTCAAAACTGAATGGTTTGAGACAAGACTGGTTCAGGGCACCCATGCCAAATACTCTGAAGGCAGAACTGAAAAGAGATCATCTCCCACATCTCCAGAGTGCACTAACAATGGTCAAATAGATAAAAGTTTCACTTTCTGCTTCTGTGTTATGTGAGAAAGAATTAATTTAGGTACTTCGCTGCAGTAGAGGGTTTGGGACCGCAAACTTCAGCTGTCCGTAGGTATTCATGTCATTGGCTCAAACCTCATGTTTCTCTTCAGCATTTCCTCTTGACTGTTTTGGGCTGCTCTCTGCCCAGCTGCTGACTCATTACTCATGTTTTTTAAGACTCGTATTCTTGAGAATCCAACTTCCCTCTTGCGCCTTGCAGCCCACAGGATTGGTAAGCTCAGGACTGCTGCTAGGCATCTGACGCTTACGGCATACGTGCCACAGTACTCAGCATCATAACGTCATGAATCTACATGCATGTACTGCCTACAGCTCCATAAAGAACGCTAAAAAATGAAAAAAAGTTCAGAAAAGAGTTAGGAGGAAGATCCAGCACTGAAGACTGTATCTTGTAGGGAGAGACTACAGACGGTGAAGCTCCTAAGTTTATTCAAGCCTTTATGCACTCTGCTAAGAGGTAACTATTGAGAGAAAAATGGTCTTTTCTTCTAATTAGAAAAAGAACAATCCAAACCCATTACAAAATCCAGTGACTAGAAAATGACTCTGTGCAAGTTCAGACTGAGAATAAAATTTCACTTTTCAACAGCAAGTTCACTGTTGTGAATGTCAGTTCACCTAGGATGCAGTGTAGTCTCCAGTATACCCAGCTGAATTTCAAATCAGGGCTGGTTATATTCCTAGAAGTTATTATAGCTCAGTCAGAAATTGCAACATGATAAAGGATGTTGTAAGTAAGCTTTTATGCCTTGTGTTATGGATGAGTCAGACTTGCTTATCATGATACTGTTCTCAGATTTAAAATCTATGAATTTAAGCAGTTCATTTGCTGCAAAGAGAAATGTGTAGCAATAGTTACGCTGTGGCGGTTCTCAGTTTAATAGTGAAATGCCAAATCGGCACAAGTTGTTTCAATGATGACTGTGCTATAAGTATCAGATTCTGCTGCTCACATTCATATTAAACGCTGCCCTCCCATGCAGTCTGATATGTAATGCCGTAGGGAGCTAGGGAGGGGATAATTGCAGAGTACTGTCTTAATCACTGGATGTTAATAGGAGCAAAATATACCCTCAAGTGCTCAGTATTGCATCAACAAAAATTCTGTGGCACAATATGCATTAACACCTACAGAAAAAGTACTGAAATCCACAGAGCTGACTACGCTATCAATACTTAGTTATATAGTTTATAGTAGAATATTTTCTACTGTTAACCGCCCCCCCCCAACCAACCAAAACTTGTTTTCCAGTCTACAATTTTTGTACAATGCTGTGACATTTTGTCTCTTTTGGAACAGATTGTCTTTAGCAATAGGGAGGCAGAGCTGGATGAGCCTGCTGGAAATGTTGTAATTTTCCAGTGCATACTAGAAGCAGATTGCTGGGGAGAGTGACAGAAGCTTCCTTGACCTCTCACAGGCTCAGGTAAACAGTTTTGTTGAACAGCACAAGGAAGAGAACTTCAAAATCCAACTGCATCCAACATAAATGATTTTTTTCACTAAGATCAATGCATTCTGCCTGGATTTTTTTTTTTAATATCCAAAGCTTCTCACACATATTTGAAATGTGTATATGTATATACACACTGCATATTTTAACTTCCTACAACTTTGCTTACTAACCTCTGCCAAAGGAATAATTTTAAGAAATGCAAGACGTTCAGTAAAAAATGCATGACTTCTCCTATTTGGAACAGATCCCCACATCTCTGCACTGGTGTTCTACCCCTGACACTGACCACACCAGTCAGAAGGCACGGCATCACACCTTGCCTTTAAATACTCAGCGGTCAGTCCTTCATAGACAAGCGAAGTCTTACATGATTGAACTCTCTTCCCTGCCATCACACTCACTGTGTTATCAAAACAAACAGAAAATAAAGACATGCTGTATATAATATGTATATACATTTATCCCTGAAAAACTAAGCTTAAGGTGAGGTTGTAAATTTAAAGAGAACACCCTTGGGGTTGGGGTTTTTTAAGTATATCACAACATTTTAAAAGTGCAATCTACTTAAAATGCAATCTACTTAAAATAAATTGAGATAAAGCTGTATTTGTGAAGTGCCTGCAGAGATCAGTCTCTGATACATGAGACAAAGTCATATCCTGGACATCCAGGCAATGCCATAAAACAAGTCAGCATTCCTACTGCATCATGCTGTATCGCAACTACATCATCTTTCATGCTTCGGAGAATGTTGTACCTGCTCCATATGCCTGTGTGTTTGGGGCAGGCCTGTTGCCTCCATGATGTCTGCAAGCAGATCCACGTAAGAGTCTCAAACTCATTTGATTTCTATAGTGTTGCTAGATGAAGACTTTAAGAGCATTAAAGATGCACACTTAAGGGCACGTCATTCAAGCCACTGACAAAAACGTGGTAGCTTTGACATGGGTTAGTGAGGCACACATGGGGCCAAAGAGGAAAGAAAAAATGAGTCTGGCTCCTTCCCTCCCTGTGCCCCCACCTCTGAGGGAAAGGAAAGAAATTCTGGGGAGGAAGACTCCAGTACCTGCTCCTACCACGTGGTCCATGGTGGGGAACCTTTTGTACACAGCCGTGCTCACGGAGCGAAAGATCAACAGAGATGTTAAATTCACATAACGCATGAGAGTTCTCCTTAACAAGCGCCCGTATTCATCTCTGCCCTGGACGCAGCTAGAGATGAGGAACATCAGACGATCTGGCCACGGCAAGTTCACAAACTGGTTCCACCAGCGATTCACCACCAAAGTAACATAGAAACCTGGGGGTTAGAAGGGGGAAAAAAAAAGTCCAGTGCCTATCAGGATTTCTGTTTAGGTTACTTTGATTTAGTTTGCACAGTGTTATTCATATCACTAAGCTGCTACATTTCCCAGAATAAATGCAGTAAGTCACGTCAAAACCCAGGATGCAATCAGTGCTAATTTTTTAATAAACACTGCAACTTAATGGCCCGTTCCAGCTGAGTATCTCATGCTCATGAACTTCTTCCAAATTGCCTTTTCTCTAGTAAACCTTGAGTGGATTTAGTGCTTTGAAAGATCAGGCACAATGTATCAGTGTTAGTGGGCACTATATATATATAAAAAATATATATATATGGAAACTTTACTCTTTTGTTGGTATATTAAGAACACGAGCATAAATTTTGATGTGACAAAAGCAACTTGAATTTAAGGAGACTTGTTGGAAGCTGATGATTTTATTGTGAGCCTCTAACCTCCCATATGCCCCTCAGCTCTGAAATGCTTCCATGCATGGACATTCACAAAATGCCTGAACAGAGACAGCGTTGGAGAATAATTTCACATGTAACTGGTACTTACCAAGCACAAAAGTTACGGGGATTTGTTCAGCATATTTGTCACAGTAAATTGATAATTTTTCAAAGAACCGTTTTTGGCTACCTGTAAGAAAAAATCTGCAGCAAAAATAAAATGTATCTGTCCTTTCATAATATTCTGGCAGTAGCTACAAAGTGCAAGTATGTATAAATAATCAGGTATGTGCAATCAGGAGTGACCTTGGCTAATGTCTTCAAGGGAATTCTTGAAGGTAAAGTGCTGAACACTTTTGGCATGTAATAAAGAAGCTGGAGGAGCAAACAGTATTATTCCCTGGTCTTTGCAGTTTTCTCATGACTAATTTGACTGGCACTACTAATTAGGATCAATACACCTGGAGAATTAGCTTACTATGTCATACAGACCAATGATGATAGCAAGCCGTAAGTCTGCAAATAGAGCTTGCTCTCCTTTTTCAGAGGGGTACTTAATAAAAATGCTCAGGTCTGTTTGAATTGCCAAAGGTTACCAATCTCTAATTGCTCTTATTTGAAAATGCTACATTGTTGCAGCAGTTTTTTTACTCTTAATCCTACGATTTTTTTCTTTTCCACAAGATTAAAACCACAACTGTATTTATTTTGCAGTGAGGAAAATATTCACCAGATGATAGAAAATCAGTGGAGCATGGCAGCTTCTGCCCATGGGAAAAGATATCTCATAAAATACAACAAGCTTAAATATAAACAATTTTTTTATTTGTATAGATGAGTATTACAGTTATTCTTTGATTTAATATAAAAGCAACCCATGACAAATATTTGGTGGGTTTTGCTTATGATTGTGCAATAAAACCTGGAGCACATATAGAAAGCTTTCCATGGTGTATTTGCCATGGTCTTTATTACCTAACATTTCAGTAGAACTAGGTTAATTTAAATAAATGTGAGACTCTGGTGTTTCTTTACATATTAATGCTGTAATTTTCTTTCTGAATTTACAGGTATAGATTACCGAACATTTTGGAAAATCAGTGATTAATCACAGACAAACTGAAGCTCATTTTCGCCTTGCTTCACATAAAAAGCAAACACTGAGGTCTAATTACAGATCACGGTAAGAGCTGAATCATGATTTTGATACTTATGTGTAGTGCACTTCATCAATTAAAAGTTTCACTGTACTAATTGATGCATTGCATCTGTCACACCGGTGTTTAATTCACACCTTGGTGGAAGAAGCAACTCTCCTAAGGTGACCCCCCCAGATGGTGGGTGACACACAGGTAATAACCCGTCTGTTTGCTTGGCCTTCTGCAAGCTTAAAAATAAAGTTTGCCACGCCGTCCTAGCTTTAAGCAAAACTTTGCTTTTCCTGACTATATAACCTGGCTCACAAATTATTACCTTTCAGGGTTGTTAAAGAAATTACCACTGAGCAACTGAAGACACAGTTCTGCAAGTAGAATGAAAGGTCTATACTTATCATTTAAAGCAGAGAGGCACGCTTGCTGCCGCCAACTCGACGTCAGAACGATAAAAGCTATATAACATAGGCTAGCTACGGGTGTTTATTTAGCCTAACTTCAGCAGGATGGTTGCTCAATGCTGGGCTGAAAGTAGAATCAGCTGAATATGATAGACAGTATTTTATTTATACCCTACATGCTTTCTCTGGAACATTGAAGTAAACGTGGAAAGGAAAGGACGTTAGAAAAGGTCCAAGGAAAAGACAATAATGATGTAGTAACCTCCCCCCCAAGCATCATTCATCAGCCTAACACTATGAAGTGTGAAACTTCAGTATAACATTTAATGAGATGTGAATTGGAAAAAGTGTACCTGTATAACACACTTATCGCTGTGTAAAGAGTAGCAAAAAGAATAAATTCTCTGTACAGCAATTTGTAGATGCTGCCTTTCCACTTTAGGAGTAATCTGTGAAATCCAAAGAAAGTGGCATTTGCTACTTTGCTGGAATAAGTGACTGTCATCGTCTTGGCAGGCTGTGCCTAGAAACAGTAGAAGAGAAGCAGGAAACCAACAACATTTTAGACAGCATATCCTAACCTGAATGCACCCTTGTATAGATAGATACATAGATATACATGCACATACACGCATATAATACTATACATATACATAAATACATGCTGTGTGTATTTATATATATAGAAAGAGAGAGAGAAATAAAAATCTTGCAGTTACAAGCCCCGTTGAGACCTGCAGGTTGACTGATGGTTTAGTAGTGGACAGGTATGGTTGGACTTGATGATCTTAAAGGTCTTTTCCAACCAAACGATTCTATGATTCTATGATGCAGGGCTGTATTTGGGCTTTACCTCCAAAGAC